>CAUYQG010061657.1:0-26067 GCA_963574415.1 Tarsius wallacei | reverse complement strand
TGCTTCTAAGATTTTTATAGTTTGAGGTTTTACATTTAGCTCTTTGATCAATTCAGGGTTGATTTTTGTGTATGGTGATATGTAGGTATCTTTTTTCAGTCTTATTCATTTAGTCATCCAGTTTTACAAGCACCATTTACTTAATAGGTTCTCCTCTCCCCATTGGTTGTTGGTGGAGGATTTATCTAAGATGAGTTGGTTAAGAAATTTAGGTTTTGCTTCCAGAGTCTCTATCCTGTTCCATTGTTAAAATGCCCATCCTACCAAAGACAATCTACAGATTTAATGCAATACCAATTAAATTACCAACATCATTTTTCTCAAACCTGGAAAAGACAATACAGAAAATCATTTGGAAACATAAAAGACCAAGAATAGCCAAAACAATCCTTAGCAAGAGAAACAAAGTGGAAGGTATCACACTTTCAAACTTCAAACTTTACTATAAAGCTTCAGTAATCAAAACAGCTTTGTATTGGTATAAGAACAGGCATATAGAACAATGGAACAGGATAGAGACTCTGGAAGCAAAACCTAAATTTCTTAACCAACTCATCTTAGATAAAGCCTCCACCAACAACCAATGGGGAGAGGAGAACCTATTCAGTAAATGGTGCTGGGAAAACTGGCAGACCACATGCAGAAGATTGAAATAGGTAGGTCCCCTACCTATCACCACACACAAAAATCAACTCTAAATTGATCAAAGCCCTAAAAGTAAAACCTAAAACTATAAGAATCCTAGAAGAATGTAGGAAACGCCCTTATAGAAAATGGAATAGGCAATCAACTCCTGTTCAAATCTCCAAAAACGAATGCCATAAAAGATAAGATAAACAAGTGGGACCTCACCAAATTGAAAAGCTTCTGCAAAGCAAAAATAAACCATCAAGAAAGTGGAAAGACAGCTAAAAGAATGGAAAAACATATTTGCCAACAGTAAGTCTAACAAAGGCCTAACATCCAGGATCTGTAAGGAACTCAAATACACTGAAGGAAATAAACAAAAACCCTATTTAAAAATAGGCAAAATATATACATAGACACTTCTCAAAAGAAGACAAATGAGCAGCAACAGATACATGAAAAAATGTTCAACCTCACTAATTATCAAAGAAATGCAAATTAAAACCACACTGAGATACCACCTAACTCCAGTCAGTATGGCTATCATCAATAACTCAAAAAACAGGTGCAGGAGAGGATGTTGGGAAGAGGAAACACTTCTACACTGTTGGTGAGAATGTAAACTAGTACAATCTCTGTAACAGTGTGACGATTTATAGAAGATCTGAAAATCGACCTTCCATACGACCCAGCAATCCCCTTCTTGGAGTATACCCAAAGGAGCTCAAATCACTCTGTTAAAAAAGATACCTGCACATACATGTTTATTGCAGCATTATTCACAGTAGCAAAAACATGGAACAAACCGTGCTGCCCCTCAAAAGTGGACTGGATAAAGAAAATGTGGTACATTTATAACGTGAATATTATGTAGCCATAAAGAAAAAAATATGAACTGTGCAGCCACCTGGATGGAATTAGATTCTATAATACTCAGTGATTTATCACGGAAACAAAGATCTGAGTACCGTATACACTCACTCATAAGCACACAGTGAACATTTATCATAATACCGTAAAAGATTGGCAATAGTGGGAAACTGCCAGGGAAAGGGGCACATAACATCAATAAGGGTACCCACACTTTACCTTTATAATGACCACATATATACTCACCCTTGAATTGTACCCCACTTTAAAAAAAAAACTTGACAAGAGTAAATGAGCATTGTTTTATGAACATAGATTACATTATGGCTCCTAAAATAGATTACGCTGTTCTTACCAAACACTTAATACAAGTTGAAGGATAAATTATAATTCAAACATTTCAAAAATATTATAAAATATACACACTTCAGAAATGCAATTTTACATATTAAATGACAGCTGTACTGCATATACATTTTCACATTTTTGTTTTACAAATTATAAGCCACCCTCTCAAACCTTAATAATAACTGTGATTTATTTTTTAATCCAGTGTACCTAGTAATAAATAAAAAGGCAATTAAAATTATAACATCAGAGAGAGTGACTTTGGAAATCAAACAGGGTGAATAAAATAGTTTTGTTATTTTTTTCAGTCATTTCTATTGGACAATCTATTCTTGTTTTTAAAAATAACATTTGTAATGGTCATGATAATCAAAAATTTAGAAAATATCTATTTTTTCATCTTAAATCACTCAAGTTTGAAATAAACTGCATAAAAACAAAACATCAAATGACGTTAATATATGGAGATATTTAAGAAGTTCAAACAAAGAATGCTCATGAATTTTACATAAAATTATCATCATATAATAACTTAGCATGCACAATTGATAATAGTGAGAGTTATTAAATCATGTCAAATTCATAATATAAAATGAATAAATCATTCATCACCCATCTGGTGAATGTTTCAAATGTGGTCATAACCAATGTGTCCTATGCCTCTTCAAAATATTCAGAACACTTACATTTCAAAAGGCAGCACACTATAGAGTCTTAAAATCTCACTTCTGCTGTAATGCTATCTAATGTTGTCAATTACTTGGACAAACAAGTTACTTAACTTCTCTGTCACTTAGTATTTTTAGATATAAAACGGATAAAATAAAATTTTTAGATATTTGATATAAAAATAAAATAAAGTGAATTGGGTAAGACCCTTAGATTGATTTGTGGCATGTAGAGTAGCAATTATGACAGTTACATAGTAAATCAAGGAGGAAAGAGAATGCCTATGTACTTATCGATTGCATATTTGCAGACTCAGGTCTAAAGGTATCCCTTCTCAAATTAGACACTACAGTTACTTGTGAGTTTTGAAACTTTCTGACTGTTCTTTCTCTTTTCTCTGTATTGCTTTTTAGGATGTAATCATTCTAATCATTAGAACTTTTACTGCTTAAATCATTTGGTTGCCATGCAGTCTGAGACTCAGGCTGAAGAGCATAGAACGTTAGAAAGAACATTCTATTTAAAAGATATTGACTACCGACTCCTCCCTAAAGCTTAGTTTTTTAGGCCTATTTTAGTAATGGAAAACATCAATTTGGAAGTGTCTTCCTACTATCCAAAAATGGAAAAATTAGGAAAGTGTGTCTATGGGATTTTAGAGCCTCAGTGGGATGATTTTAAGGTGTATCTTGGAAAGTGGAGAAATGGTTGGAATTGAGTAAGATTAATGCGTGGAGAAATTACTGCTTGATTTTAGTATGGTTTAAGACAGGACCAGGGAAGTATGTCTGCACCAGAATTGTTTAGCTCATGGACAATTTAGCATATTTAGTGTAATCTTATACTGCAAGAACTATATTATATAGTTGTCTGTATCTCCAATAGCATTTAACCGAGTGTCTAATACAGAGCATGTAATAAATAAATGCTTATTGATTAGTTGATTTTAAAGTAATTATTTACAAAGAAATTTTCTCTTGCATACCCCAAAATAGTATGAATATATATAATTTTACTATGATTATTTGCCATCCTGAATAACTTAAGACACCTAGTTTTCTCCAAAATAGACTCCAATCATTATGACAGTTCTGTAAGAAAGGAGAGCATCACACAAGTGATACTTAGAAGATAAGTCTGCAACTTAATTTGTTAGGTCAAAGGCCCTGTTTGCTCTATTTTTTTTTTTTTTTTGGTAAGAAAATCATGTAAATCAACTTGAATATAGGGAGAAAACTTTAATATAAAAATTAATCAATTTTACTGTAAGTCAGTATCACTATACATATAAGAAAATAAGTGTTGATTGATGCAATGATTCTTTTTTCCATTTCCAGAAGTTTTAGTAATATAAAGATAATTATATATCAGTTATTGAAAAATGAGAAAATTTTACATTGGAGAGGGTGTTTTATATACAATTCTTTCATCAGAGAATCTTAGAATAAAGTAAACTCTTTATAATTAACTGGGCTATTTCCTCATATAGATAAACTGGGCATATTTCCTCATTCTTTTAGACATTCCAGATACAGAAGATAAAAATACGCATTAAATGTGAGTCTTAACCTGAATATAGCCTATGCTCTAGTGTTTTGCCACTTACTTAGCTGCTGTTATGCACATGTGTTGGTTCTGTCATAGGTGAAATAATGAGACAAATTTGTTATGATTCATTATCTTTCTTTGAAAAAAAAACAATTAAGTTTCTGGAGGAGAAGATAAACATGTAGAAAACATGTACAGCATTATAAACAGTTTTATGTAATTTGTAATAACGACCATAGAGAAAGCAATCAAATCTTTAAAATGTGAAAGTGTAGAATATTAGCAAGGTCATAGAGAAAAAAAAATAATGATAGCACAAGGACTTGAAGGTTAATGTCTTAGTCTGTTTTGTGCTGCTATGGTCAAATAGCTAGGACTGGGTAGTTTATAAAGAGCAGAGGTTTCTTTGACTCATGGTTCTAGAGACTGGGAAATTCAGGTTTGAGAGGCTATCAGGTGATTCAGGTAATAGTCTTTGGCTGCATCATTTTTTTTTTTTTTTGAGTTGGAGTCTCACTCTGTCGCCCAGACTGGAGTGCAGTGGCCGCTCCCGGCCACCGCAGCCTCGACCTGCTGGGCTCCTGCGATCCTTATGCCTCACCCCTCCAAGTAGCTGGAACTACGGGCACGCACCACCACACCCGGCTAATTTTTCCATTTATTGTAGAGATGAGGTCTCACCAAGTTGCCCAGGCGGGTCTGGAACCCGCGGGCTCAGGCAATCCATTCACCTCAGCCTCCCAAGGCGCGGGATTGCAGGCTGAGCAACCAAACCCGGCTTTATTTTTCTTTTTTTTTGAGTTGGAGTCTCACTCCGTCGCCCAGACTGGAGTGCAGTGGCCGCTCCCGGCCACCGCAGCCTCGACCCGCTGGGGTCCAGCGATCCTTCCGCCTCAGCCTTCCAAGTAGCTGGAACTACAGGCGCGCACTACCACGCCCAGCTAATTTTTTGATTTATTGTAGAGATGAGGTCTCGCCAAGTTGCCCCGGCGGGTCTGGAACCCGCGGGTTCAGGCAATCCACTCACCTCAGCCTCCCCAGGCGCGGGATTACAGGCTGAGCGACCCAGCACGGCTGGCTGCATCATTTTAAGGTGGAAGGCAGAAGAGAACGAGTACTTATGAGAGAGCCAGGAGAAGGAAGTTGAACTTATCCTTTTATTGGAAGCTCTCATATCAGTTATCTCCTAAAAACGAATTCATTCTTATAATGATGTATGAACTCCTATGAAAAAGACATTAATCTTAATCACCTTTTAAAGATTTCAATGTTCAATACCATTGCTTTGGAGATTAAGTTTCTTAAACATTAACTTTAGGGAATGCATTCAAACCACAGTAGCCAGAAAGCTATGGGTTCAGTTCAGGGATCTACCACTACTTGATAAACTCTGACAACTTATTAAATTTCTCTGGGTCTTGCATTTTTTATTTTTAAAAGAAGAATAACTATTTTCTACCAAGCCCACGTTGTGCCAGTTAAACGACTTAAGTCATATAAAATGTTAGCTATCAGCCAGGCTTGGTGGCTCAGCCTGTAATCCCAGTGCTTTGGGAGGCTGAGGTGAGTGGATTGCCTGAGCCCGCGGGTTCCAGACCCGCCTGGGCAACTTGGCGAGACCTCATCTCTAAAATAAATAAAAAAATTAGCCAGGCATGGTAGCATGCACCTGTAGTTTCGGCTACTTGGAAGGCTGAGGCAGAAGGATCACCGGAGTCCAGCAGGTCGAGGCTGCAGTGGCCAGGAGCAGCCACTGCACTCCAGTCTGAGTGACAGAGACTCCAACTCAAAAAAAAAAAAATATATATATATATATATATATTAGCTATCGTACCTAGTACATAGTAGAAATTAAGAAATGATAAAAATTACTTACTTACTCATTGAGATCATACTGTGTGCCAGGCATTGGACTAAAAATCCTTTGCATATTTTATATTTCCTTTCCTTTTAATCTTAAAACGGTGGTTCCCTATGAGGTAGGCCTTCTTAATTTACAGATAAGAAAACAGAGACAAATAAATGGTCACATTTACCTGATGTTAAACAGCTAGAAAGGGAAGTTTTCCTCTCATTTGAGTGCGTTATTCCTAACTACTAGTCAACAATACCTCTTATTATGATTGGTAAAGGAGTGGTTGCATTAACCTATAGATAAATATCTACTTCCTGCATCCCAATATAACCAAGAAGATGTTAGCATTCCTCCATCCAATCTTCAAAGGAAAAATAGGTAACTATAAAATGTATCACCTTTTTCATCTTTAATTTTGATGGAATTCATTTCTCAGATTCCTTCTTGCCACATACCAGCTATCACATGTTCATTCTATTTCTTTCCTCTTATCTGTTCATTACATATTTGTGACTTATCGTTGTAATTTCTTTGGAGTCTGAGGTCTCATTTCCACTCTATTTGGGTCTTTGGATTATAACAATTGTGAAGATCTGAGGACATCTGTGGTGTTGAATAATTCAAATCATAATGTTTAAATCCAACTTTAGTATAAAATCAAAAAAGGAGTTTGAAAACTCATGCCTCCTTTGAGATCAAATTATTTGTTATTTGTATAAAAAAGGTATATCTGATTCATCAATGACATATACAAACATTATTCTTAGAAGATTGACCAGTTAATAATTTGCCTGACATTTCCATTAATATTCTCCCATTCTTGACTTTCTCCCATCGATACATCTTTAGAAAACTAGATTGCCCTTTAATTCAGTAAGGAGCCGGGACAGAGGTCTTTTAAAATTCTGAATTTGGAAAGACCATCCTCAATGAAAGATGTAAAACTTTTGGAATACTACCAATAGAACCTAGTTTAATATGGTTAAATGTTTATTAAAATCATTTAATTTCTAAAAAAAATTTCAAGTGAGAATATGTGAGGGAAATATCTGCTAGCAAATCTATGATCTAAATAACAATTTTAAGTGTGTACACGTCTCACTTAATCCTCAAAAATGCTCTCCAAGGTAGATCTTATTATTCTCTTACATATGAGAAAATGGAGGCTCAGAGAAATTTAGTAACTGCTACTAGGTTGCAGAGTTGCAATCTGACTTATCTTCTACAAGGTTTTACACTCTAGTTTTGATTTTACCTCTTCTCTAGCTGTCGTTATTGGAAGTATTAAGTTGGCTTTCTTGTTAACTAGTTTTTCTCCAGTCAGTCAGAGAGAGGCAGAGAATTCATCTAGAAACTTTCAAAACTAGATGAGGCTGGTTCTAAGGTAACGTGAATCATTTATTTAGAATTAAACTTGGACCCTACATGATTTGGGTCTTTATTATGACCATCACCTACTGTAAGCCCCAAGTGGCATGTTAGAAAGAGTTGACTTAGCACATGCCATGTAGTATCCTCTAATACACATGGTACTGAAATTAAAAGTAAGTCATTTTGATAGATTGGTGTTTGATGTGCTTTCTGTTCTGGTAGCTTCCTTTTTGTACTTTTCTCTTCACCAATTAACACACCTGACAGTAACTAAATGTTAGGAGGCTGAGAAAAAGACACCTTGAGGAGAAGTCACTAAGACCACAATTATCTGAATAATTAGCTGACTATTCCCATGAGAAATCAGCCAATGTTTTATAAAACAATTATGTTCTCACATTTTTATTTAGCAGGATTTCCAGAATATTTACAAAACTAAATTGTACTATAGAATCAAAATGCAAAGAGATGGGACTGTGCTAGGAAATGCAGTGTAGGGGGAAACCATTGCTAATTGTTCCTTAAGGATCAGGATTTCCTGCTTTCTCGTGAATCTCTTACCTGTGCTAGGGAGGGCTTCTACAGAAGGTGCCACAAAAATGTATACACATTTTAAGAAAGGAAAAACTGTATTAAAATTGCAATACTCAATATATACTGATAACAAAAGATGAATATATCACACTTGACTTCTGCAATTAAAAGAGGTGCACATTGTTTAGTTGACTTCTGTGGTGAGCGTGTAAACTGTTCCAACACCATAGAAGAAGAAGTTGGACTTGTGTGAGGTCTCCCGGATCTTCCCTTGTGCACATCACACATAGTACCATGAATGTGTGCAATTGTTAGGCATGTTGGAGAATACTCCATACTCACACCTCCATTGTCATTGTACTTCCCCAACGTTCTCAAATTTCAAATGCCACTTCAAAATGGTCTTGTGCTCCTCGAACAACAACCATGCTTCCACCATTTTCTTTGACTGTCCTGCTTGTCTCATGGTGATGCTAGCATTCATTTGATTAACCCAACTTTTGAGCGAATGCCATACTACACATCCTTACTCTAACTCAATTCAACTTCGAGAAGTAATACATAGATAACATCTCTTACAATATGTATAAATTTTGGGGGGACACACTTGGTATATAGAGGGGAGCAAACAGTCAGGTCTCTAGATTAAGTGAACTTGGTCTTGAGCCAGACTAGAAATTTAAAACCAGGTGTTATTAAACCAATCACAATTTTAATTGATTTTTTTTTTGCAAATTTTGCAGCAGAAGAAATTCATCAAATTTTATTTTATAAATGAGGTAACAATGATTTCTGGAATATGCCAGCTTATAGTAAATAAAATCAATATTGGTTCATTAGCAAATTAATGAGACTCTGACTTCATAGTGGATAAAAAGCCTGTGACTGGGCTACAATAAATGGTTATGCTGGAAAGGGCAGATGAAGAAGACACAGAAAAATAAAAATAAAAATAATAATAACATATTAATAATAATAATAATAATAGATAAATAAATAAAACTACTAGTGAAGCGCAACTTCAGTCAAATGTTCATTCTTATTACCAGGCTCTGACAGTGACAACTGAGGTAGTTGAAATTCTCTTAGAAGATTTTCATGCAATATTTCTGGGCAAGCAGTTGCCCTGGCAAGAAATATATACATATTTCTTAACAAAAATAATTAGTATTATGATGATGTTCTTGAAGAGTATGCAAGAAAGTAGAATCTAAGAAAATTCTGTAATAAATGAGAGTTCAAAGTAGTTTCCTGTAGAGATGTCTAAATCAGATGTGATTTATTTTAAAATTGCCTCTTTTAAATATCAAGCTAAGTTTTCGTCAGTTTAAATGTGGCTTTTGTTGTTTAATGATAGTTCATAGAACACATCTAGCTGTGTGAACTGGGGAAAATTATTTAATCTTCTAGATATTTAATTTTTAATAATGATTGTTTTATCAGTGAGAGCCCGTTATCTCAAAAATAAACCAATTCTGGCTAAGTTCATGTAAAAGGGATCTTGTTGGAAAGATAAGGGAAGTTCACAAAATGAAAAGAAAGACAAATGGATTTAGAGGTGGAAGAGATTATATATTCCCAGTACCAGAAATAGACCCAAAGTTCCATCCATGTTACATCCAAGTACCAACTATAGAAATGGTATTTCCAGTCATCACATCCTTCTGGCCTACCATCCTCATCCTTGGAAAAATCTGCAAGCTGGAAAAACCTGTGTGGCCAGTTTACACTGTGTACCTCCTCCTTGGTTGTGCTGGCAATAATAAAGATCTGCTGAAAGATTTGCCACCAAAGACCCCTCATATTTTTGGTGGTAGAGCTATTATAAAAATAATTGTTCAAATAAAGTGGGTACTGCTAGGAAGAAGGAAAGAATGTGGGTGTCACCTTTGGTAATACCTAGATGCTTTGATATATATTATCCATTTTAAGAGCTAAAATTTACTTTAACTGCTCTCCTAAGGATTTCACTGTTATAGCCTCATTTTTTTTTTCTAACAACCCCGTAAAGGGGTAAAATTATTTTACATATGAATAAGCTGAGGCTTTGGAATATTTAGTTACTTATTCTCAGTCACAAAGATACTTATTCTCAGTCATTGCAGACCTGAAAGTAAACCTGTATGATCTGATTTCAGATCCTGTGGCTCTGAATGGTGGGAATGAATACCTGTTTACCTCCACATTCATATGACCAATAAAATGCTTATCATGCAAGGAATACTCTGGAAATGTGTGTTTATTAAAATATAGCATAACCAAATATAGGCCACTGTGCAGTTTAGTAGGAATCTACAGGAAGAGATTTGTTCACATTGGTAAGTGTTGTATCTGTGTATATCATGTTAGAAATATAGACACACTAAATACTGTAAAAATAAATAGCAAATTAAGTCATTACAATTTTATTAAGTGTTAAGTTAATAAGCAAAAGAACCATGGAAAATAAAATAGAGTATGAAAAAATAATACAGAAATACTAACCCTATCAGATATTTAGATATTCCATAAACCAGCAGTCCCCAACCTTTCGGCATCAGGGACTGGTAGGGGGATGTGCAGTCAAACCTCATTGCTAATGTTAATCTGTATTTTCAGCTGCTCCCCGGCACTAACCTCACTGCCTCAGCTCCACCACAGATCATCAGGCATTAGATCCTCATAAGGAGCATAATTCAGATCCCTCGTATGCACAGTTCACAATAGGATTCACACTCCTTTGAAAATCTAATGCTTAAGCTGATCTGACAGGAGGTGGAGCTCAGGTGGTAATGTGAGCCAAGGGGAGCAGCTGTAAAAACAGATGAAGCTTTGCTCGCTTGCCTGCTGCTTACCTCCTGTTGGGCAGCCCAATTCCTAACAGGCCACAACCAGACCAATACTGGTCCGCGGCCCAGGGACTGGGGACCCCTGCACTATAGGGCAGATTTAGGAACTAGTTGTAAAGCCAAACAAAAGCCGAACAAACAACTCTGGGTTACCAAAATTCCAGTCACACAACTCCTTTCCTGAGCCAGCACAGCTTCCTCAGTGGGTCAGACACTCTCAGCAACAATGTTGTCCTTTATCAGTTCTCTGAGACACCTGGCACAATGTGAATAAGGCTTTCCTCATAACAGTGTGACAAATAGCATTCTTATACAAAATTTATGGCTGTAATGTTTTAATAAACTTTATCCTGGCTGGAAAAAGTCTGTGGGACAACCTGGTCTTCCATTATGACCCCTCTCCCTCCCTCCACTCCTGCCACACTGGCCTCCCTGCCTGTCTTCAAACATGCCTGGCAACTCCTGAGGGGCAGCCTTTCCCTTTGCCTGGTGTGCTCTTTCCCTCAATAGTCATAGGACTCGATTGCTCATCTCCTGGAAATTTTTGCTCACAAAAACCATCAAGAAAGCAGGGAGACATTTGCCAACTGTATATCTGACAAAGGCCTAACATCTAGGATCTACAAGGAGCTCAAACTTGCCAAAAAGAAGAAAAAAACAGCCCCATTAAAAAGTGGGCAAAAGACATAAGTAGACTCTTCTCAAAAGAAGATATACAGGCAGCCAACAGACACATGAAAAAGTGCTCAGCCTCACTCATCATCAGAGAAATGCAAATTAAAACCACATTGAGATACCAGCTAACCCCAGTAAGAATGACCATCATTAATAAAACAAACAACAACAGATACTGGCGAGGATGTGGAGAAAAAGGAACACTTCTACACTGCTGGTAGGAAAGCAAACTAGTGCAACCTCTTTGGAAGACAGTGTGGTGATTTCTGAAAGAACTAGAAATTGACCTTCCATATGACCCAGCAATCTCCCTACTGAGAATATACCCAGAGGAACTCAAATAATTCTACAAAAAAGATACCTGCACATGCATGTTTGTTGCAGCTCTGTTCACAATAGCAAAAACATGGAACCAACCATGCTGCCCATCGAAGCTGGACTGGATGGGCAGCATGTGGTACATATACATGATGGAATATTATGCAGCCATAAAGAAGGACAAACATATGGACTTCGCAGCAGCTTGGATGGATTTAGAGTCTATCATACTCAATCATCTATCACAGAAACAAAGAACAGAGTACCATATGTTATCACTCATAAGTAGATCTTGAACAATTATCATAATACTATAAGAAAGGGGTTGGCAGTAGCAGGAAACTGTCAGGGGAAGGGGGTGGAATTGGCAGTTGAGGGAAACTGCCAGGGTAGGGAGCGGCACGCCTCATCAACAAGGGCACCTGCATAATGAACATTTGTATACCTAACCCTGAATTGTACCCCACATCTTTAAAATAAATAAATAAATAAAAATTAAAAAGAGAAATCTTTGCTCACATGTTTCTGTGCCAGTGACGCTCTCTCCAGCTTCTCTATTTAACATTGCAACACCCCCTTACTCAGATGTATTTTTCCCCACAGCACTTAACACTTTCTAGAACATGCTATACTTTACTTACTTATTATGCTTTGTTATCTTCCTCTTTTCCACCCTAAATAGAACATAAATTTATGAAGGCAGAGATTTTTGTCTATTTTCTTCACGGTCATATAACCAGCTCCTGGAACAGTCATGGCACCCAACTGCTTGACATTTACTGATAAATGAATATACAGAAGAATATAAACTGTAGAATCAGAGCTCTGCACTATTAGTTGTCCAATTAGAAGTAAATAGTGCATGTTAACAATTCTGGTGTAGGGCCCAGCCTGTAGGAAATGTTTCATGTATTAAAACATAATAATTATTATCATTGAATATGTCTCATTCTCCCAAGAGAATGATGGAAAGTTATAATTTGTTTTAACAAATAATCAAACTTTTGTTGTTGTCGTTGGAGTCTCACTCTGTTGCCCAGGCTGGAGTGTAGTGGCGTGCCCATGGCCACTGCAGCCTCAACCTGCTGTGCTCAGGCAATCCTTCCACTTCAGCCTTGCAAGTAGCTGGAAACGCATGTGCACACCACGACACCCAGCTACTTTTTAATGTATTGTGAACATGAGATCTCACCAAGTTGCCCCAGCTGGTCTCAAACCCCTGGGCTCAGGCAATCTTCTCACCTCTGCCTCCCAAAGTGCTAGGATTACAGGCATGAGCCATCACACCCAGTCCAAACTTTTAAGGCCTATTCCATATGGACCAAAACAGGACCTGTGACCCATTTCTCAGCAGCCAATTCTTTCTGCATCAGTTAAAAAAAAAAGTTGGCATGCATGAACACCTTTAATTTGTAGAACAACGCTCCCTACCTTCTCTTTAGGGGAAGGTCAAGAAATAATGGTTTCTGTTTTACTTCCAAATAAAATATAACATTGACATTAAATAAGTGAAAACTTGAGCTAAACATCAAGAAATCATTTTACAGTATCATTAGACTGTGAAACCAACCAGAAGAGGAAGCGGCTCTCACAACTGATGAGTCACTTAAACATACACAATGAAAAAACTGGAAACATTTTGCCCACATGCTCACACACATTGCAAATATTTATAAGATAAGTGACAATTTTCTGATGATAGTTATCCCAGTTATTTGTCTTAGAGGTGAGAACTAAGCTCAACTAGATAGCATTTGATTCCATTGCTTCAACCTTTTGGTTTTGGGCAACTCTTATTTCTTTATCTCTAATAAAATATCTATTTGTGTGAAGAAATCTCCTTACCTCTCAAAAACTCAGTTCCATTTTCTCTCAAATAGGGAAGTTGGCTCAGTTAGACTCTTAAGGACTTGTGGCATCTCATTTTCCTGCATTCCCCTCCCTGGCTCCTTCCAATCCATCACAAAGTTCTAGTGATCTGACCTTGAAATATATTTTAAATCTGTCCATCTCTAAGATGATCACCTTAATGTTTACTCACCTGGACTAATCCAAGAGCTTCCTAATTCCTTCACTGTAATACCTCTCCAACTTACACTTTCACAGAGTAACCAAAGTGATACTTTTATAATTTAAAAAAAAATTGACTCTATATATTCCTGTTTTAAAACTTTTTGATAGTTTCTTGTTGTACTTTTAAAAAAAACTCAAATTCTTAATATGGACAGTATGATGATGCACCAGTTGTCAAGGACCCTTCTCCCACCTCATTTTGTAAACCATTTCCTATCACTGCCAATAGTGACTGAAGTTTAAACCTGTAAGAATACACAATTTTTTATAAATAAATTTTTTGTAAATAAATTTCTTTGGGATCCCTCCTTATATTATTTCCCAAATAGATTACAAGCTCCACGAGGAAAGGCCAGGATCTTACTCCCCTTATGTCTCTACACCTAGCTCATTGTTTTGCTTAAAAACTATTTAGTGACTATAAGAGAAAGTATGGGGAAAAAAAGTAACAATCTCCTAGGAAAAGGAGAGAAATAACAGATATTCTAAAGGTAAGTTAAAATAATTTATTGACAGTCAAGGTGAGTGTTAAAATGCTGGCTGAATTATGAGCCCCAGAGGAGCAAGAGGATGAGAACTCGAAAGACTTATCAAATAATGAATCAAAGAACAGTCCTTGTAGCCTCCTGTTAAGAGGCAGAGATATTTCACCATCTCAAGAATCAAGTACTACCATCTTTTATGAGACTAGAAAATCATTGTAGAACCCATAAATTTCCTCTTCTCATTGTTCCAAAGGCTTAATTTAGGACGAATCACTCCATAAATCTAGGCAGAGATGACTAATGATTATAATAACAATATCATAAATTATATAGTGCTTTTCCTCCAAAAGAAAACTGTATCTAATTTATTCTCGCAATACTCCTCATTGGTTGCTAGGGCCAGGGATCATTATCTCTATTTTTCAGATATCTGGGCAAGGAAATGTACCTACCTATTTATCCTCATTGCCACATCATATCCTGTGGCTGCATCCTCATGTCTAGAGAAACTTTCAAAGTACTCTCCGTTTGATACAATGCACCTATTAAGATACTTTTTTGCACTTATCAATGTTAATGCCTTTTTGTTTCACCTCTTGCATATTGGCTTTGAGAACTTTTTGCATCCAGGGAAACAAACAAACAAAAAGTTGCTAAGGGCCAGATCAGGTGAATAGGGAGGGTGGGACATGGGAGTCATGCCGGTTTTGGTCAAAAACTGCTGAACACTCAGTGCAATGTGGGCAGGTGTGCTCGTAAATCACCCCTCATGAAATGGGTAAACACATTGACAGAATCTCCAAAAAAAATTTACTGAAGCTGAATGCAGCCTCTCACAACTACACTAGCTGGTACACCAACGCCAATGGGTTCCTAGGACACTTACCTAGCAGGGGAGGCCTGTACTACAAGCAGCCTGCCATCGAAAAAGTCATTCCATTTTGGGGGGTTCCCTCCTTGAAACTTAGGGCTAGATCTGAGGGACATTTTAAGTAAGAATGATCAGTTCAAAGAGACTGATTGGATACAGAGTGAAAGAGAGGGGAGAAAGCAGATGAGGCCAAGTTTCCTCTCTGGACAGACAGAATGGAGAATGGCACTACTAGCCAGATAGGAAACAGGTTTGGGAAGGAGACAGTTAGCTCTGTTTTAGGCATACTGAGCTGAGGTTGAATAAAAGATCCAGTAAGACTCTTAAGACATGGGTCTGGGACTTAGGAAACAGGCCAGGACTAGAGATACAGATTTAGAATTCAACAAAGGGAAATCTTGGGAAGGGGTGAGATACTCAGTGAGAGAATATAAACAAGAAAGACAAACAGGGGAGTCTGGTGATCAAAAATGAAAGAAGGAATGACATAACTAAGTAATTTTTGGAATAAATAAACAGGGTAAAAATGGCTAATGAAAAGAAAATAAATGACAGAAACAGATGGAAAATGGTAGACAGATGGGAGAGGAAGAACATCCCAGAGTCATGGTCAAGGGCTCAGATTGGAAGGGAAAGAAGTGCCTCTATCTCTCTCTCTCTCTCTCTCTCTCTCTCTATCTCTCTCTCTCTCTGCAGGAGGAAATGAAGAGGGAACAAATACAGATATATTTTGAGATAGGAGTATGAGAAGGAATTCAAGAAAAGTGGAATTAACTTTTGAAGTGTAGGCCCCTTGTAGGACAGGCTTCCCCTGCTTAGGTTAGTGTTCTAGGAACCCATCGGCATCAGTGTACCAGTTAGCGTTGTTGTGAGAGCTGCACATTAGGCTTCAGCGATTTTTTAAAAAATTCTTTCAACACATTTGCCCATTTCATGATGGGTGATTTATGAGAGCACCTGCCCACAATGTGCTGAGTGTTCAGCAATTTCTGACAAAAAATGGCATGACCCCCTTGCCTCACCCTCCCTATTCACCACATCTCAACCCAAGTAACTTTTTTGTTTCCCCGCTGAAAAAAGTTTTCAAAGGGAAATGTTTTGCCAATGTGGAAGAGGTGACACAAAAAATGGCAGAAGCCCCAAAAGGCATCAAAATGGACGAGCTCAAAAACTGTCTTGAGCAGTAGATAAAGCTTCTTGATAGGTATATTGCAACAAACAGACAGTACTTTGAAAACGAATGAAGTTTAAACATGTAAGAATAAGTATACAATTTTTATAAATAAATTCTGGGTTTCTTTTGATGGGGAGGTCTCCCTTCATAGACTTTTGAGATTTGAGTAGATGTCAAAAAGGAGGAACTGTTAAATGGAAGTATGAAAAGTTAGATTAGAAAGGGTTGTGATGTTCAGAGAAAATGACAATGTGTAGAGAAAAGAGCCCAGATTGGGAATCAGGCCAGACCTGGATTCAAATCCCAGCTTTTACACTTAGCATCACTGTGATCTTGGGTAAGTACTCTTATCTAGTTGAGCTTCCGTTTTATCTTCTGTGAAATGGCAAGTAACAAAGAACTCTCCCTTAAGGTTGTTTCCAGGATTAAGGAAGAGGATGCGAGTGAAAGCACCTAGTTCTTGCCTGGGCCTCAGTGAGGCTAATTCTGAGGCTAAACTGGGCCAAATGACAGGGCAGGGGTTTTCACACTTGAACGTGCATCAGAATCAGCTGGAAGTCTCATCCAGACACAGATTTCTAGACCTCTCTCAGGATCAGTTTCGGGTTCAGTAGGTCTGGGATGAGGCTTGAAAATCTATATTTCTAGTAAGTTCCCAAGTGGTGCTGATGTTGCTAATCCAGAAGCACACTTAGAGGACTCCTGAGGTAGAGAAATCATCTGAGAGAAAAAGGTCAAAGGGGTAAGAGATATTGTTGGCCCTAGAGTACAGGTTCCAGAAAAGATAATCACATCTTTTAAGAGTTTATTTCCCACTAATACACTTCATCATTTTGTCTTCAGAACCTTAGCCATCCTATCTTAAGGGCAGACACTCCTAGCTCAGAATTTCAAGAACTTGGTGCAATACCCGAAATTTAACAGAAACTCACCCAGTCGAATATCTGGAGCAGTGGATGCAGAGAAAGGGTAAATCTGAATTGCCTGTGGAGAGAGGGATACAAGATGCTAGTGGTTCTCGGTGTCTCCCCCAAGGGATTTGAGCAAGGACCACCAGGAAGTGGCAGTAGTTTGGGAGTCAGCCTACAAGCATGCTTTTAAAAGCAAATGGAAACTGTCAAAGTTTATATATTATTTTAATTTTGCTCTGCCTTTTCAATATTGCATGGCACAAGTGTTTAATATTTCACATTTCTTTTTTTATTTTAAATTACTTTTTATTTCTCTTATTATTTTCCCCAGCTCAGAAGTGCCTTTAGTGCTAAATAGTAGTTTAAAACCCTTTGCCATGGATCAGATGATCTCTGAGCACTTTCTTTTCCCCGTTTTGCTCCTAATTCCTTCCCATTGTATTATTCAGTTATTCCATTCTGTTGCATCCATTATTCACTACATTTTTTTTTTCAAAAATTGATTCCGCAGAAATCGAACACCCTCATTTTTCATTTCTTGGTTGGAGTTACTTTGTAGAAACTCAACTAGATTAGGGTTCCTAATGCACTAACGCTCTGCTGAGGGCACGTTGCCCAGCATTTTTATAAGTTCTGAATATAAAGTCAAGGCAAAACCCGCTCCTTTTCAAGATTCTCCTCTCATATATCATTTAAGAAAATTGCTCAACCATCTAGCTTGCTTCTACTTAGTCCCTGACTCATTTCCTCACTGCTGAATACCCCATCATCCTTCCTACATTTATATTTTTAGTCAAGAGCAGAGCCGAGTTAACTCGATATTTAGTTGCCCAGTGTCATGCAGCTGTGCTCTGCAGTGGGGCATGGGATAGCAGGGGCATGAGGACAGCACTGGGCAGAATGTGGGTCAGATATCAACCCCTTTCTCCTCTCTGCATCTGGCTCCTTCCTGCACCTCATCTGTGATCTCTTTTGTGAACACGGTTTTGAATTTTTTTCAGTTCCTTAAGAATATGGTGCTTAGTCTCTTGCTTTGTGCATGGTAAACACTCAAAGCCATGATCATATAAATGACTAAATGACAAGTGAATAAAGCACAGACCCAACACAGCTTGATTCTGTCCACTGGTTTAGCTACTGTCTTATCACTATTCAGAATTCCTTGCAGTTCCCTAAATTGTCATGCTCACTCATGCCTCCAAACCATTGCACAGGCAGCTCCCTCCCCACTCTGCTTTCTTTAACTGACTAGTATGGCATCTCTTTCTTCTTCAGAAAATCACTTCTACCTCTCTGCCTGGGCGGATGGCCCCCCTATGTGCTGAAAACATCCTGGCTTCTTTGCTCTAAAATCATACCTCTGTTGTCAACTAGCGATGAACAAGTCCCTTAACTAGACTGTGAGCAACTGAGAAGCAGTGACTGTGTCTCATGCACAGTTGCAATACCAGCTTCTACCTTGATACTGAAATGGTGGTTTTGTGATGAATGAGGCTATGCTGATGTCCAAGTGAAAAGTCGGGGGTGAGGGTGTCTAACATGGAGAGCTGTCGCTGCATGGAGTAGAGTGGGAACATGGGAGATATTACAAAAGGAAAATCTGTGGTAGGACAGCTCATGAGAGGCAGGGCAATGGGAGGGGAAAAGTGAAACATAGCAGCTGGGGACTGGAAGGAGACCTTCCCACCTGTCACATGTGCTCATTAACAGAGGCCCAGAAATCAAAGTTTTTTTCTTAACAGAACACACGTAGCTCAATACCATATAGCCTATTCCCTAGTGTTCTTAATAGGGGAACGAATTATTTATTGGAACAACACAATAAAAATGGCTAAATTGATTTTTAAAGTTCCAATTAATACAAAGAAATATACACTGGTGGTTAAAAATCAAGTCCTTGGTCAGTTGTGTTGGCTCATGCCTGTAATCCCAGAACTTTGGAAGGCCAAGGTAGGAGGACTGCTTGAGCCCAAGAGTTTAAAATCAGCCTGGGCAACCTAGCAAGACCTCTTACCTACAAAAAATAAATTAAAAAATTAGGTAGTGTGCTCCTGTAGACCTAGCTACACAGGAGGCTAGGGGAAGGATCACCTGAGGTCAAGGCTGTGGTAAGCCACAATCATGCCACTGCAATCCAACCTGGGTGACAGAGTGAGACCCTAGAACCAAAGAGGGCAGACACATGAGGCCATTCATGCTGAGGCAAATGTCCTCACTCTCTTTTTTGACCTTTCTCCTAGTTACAGGCTGGCACAGGGACCCTTCTCTGGGCATATTTCCACTGTTGACCAGTGGAATTACATGTACCAAACACTGGGGTGACCTGTTCCTAAGCCTTCTAAGAACAATAGTGCCTCAACTCTTAAAATGCCAAGATTTAATTTTCCCTTTTGGTGTAATTAGGCTTCTTTGCTACTCTCCCACTCCCCTCTTCTTTCTGTCTCTGTGTCTCTCTCTCTGTCTCTTTTTCTCTGTGTATTTTGAGTTTCTTAGTCTGTCTTTCTCTCCATATGTCTCTTTCTCTCTCTTCTCTCCTCCCCTCCCCTTTCTCATCCTTTTCCTCCTCCCTTTGCTTCCTCCTACCCTTCTCCTCCTCTTCTCTCCCCTACCCCCGCCTCACACACTCACATACACACACACACACACACACACACACACACACACACACACACACACTCTACATTTGCCCTACTATCTGAGCTTACATGAATAGAAAGACATTCTCCAGCAACATCTATCTCCCTAAGCAGTTCGTATTTCTCACCCCTCCCTGTTATTTCAGTGGAAAACACCATGACTTAACACCTAGAAAACAGAACTTAACACTTGTTTCTAATTGCAAAAAAACCTGACATGGGCTAGAAGAACTGGAAATCATCACATTGTTCCATGGTCTTTCCTTTTTCTACCTGTGAAAATCCTGCCTTTCCTTCCAGAACTGGCATCTAAGCCATGCCATGCAGAGAGACTTCCCCAAGTCCCAGCCCTCAGCTAACGAACCCTTCTCTTAATTCTTAAAGCATGTATTTTCTGTAACAGTAGAAAAAGCACTAGTCTTTCCTCTAGGATTTCCTTGTCTCTAGCAGTGTCTGGGACCAGACAACACTCAGTACACTCAATAACTACCTGTTACATTTAACTGACTGCCTCTGTGTTTCATAAAGCAACTTAGCTCTCTATTCGGAATAAATGTTTGGTGATGCTTCTGAAAACACTTCATGTGAAATACACATTAGTCACACACAAAAATTGCTTTTTATCATGTAGTTTTGACTCAAATTCTGCTCCTTACTAGAGAGTCAAGTGGTCTGTGTTTTCTCATCTCTCTGCATAAGACAGCCCCATTACTCTTCATCTAAGAAGGCTTCACACACTCCCGGGAACCCAGTGCTTTAAGAGGCAACCTCGAGGTAAGTACAGACTCAGCCTCTCACCCCTCCTGTCCCAGTCCCTCACTGCACACTCTTCTGTGGGAAGGAAGCAGCCCCGAGCCAGATGGGAGGGAGGGAACTTGGCCCAGTAAGGCAGAGTCCTCCCTCCCTCCCTCTTCCCTCCCTCCATCTTCCCTCCCTCCATCCTCCCCCCATCCATCCTCCCTCCATTCATCCTCCCTCCATCCACCCACCACACTGCGCGGGAGCGAAGTGCAGGTGCACAGGGCTGGTGTCTGCCAGCCTGATTACCCTCATCATGGAAGCTGCCAGACGACTTCAGCACATTCTGTGGCATGGAAACTGCAGAGAAAGAACACTGTCAGCAGTGGCATTTCTAACGAGGGTAAACAATGTATGAAGCAGAAGTAAAAGACAAAACCCACCCAC
This sequence comes from Tarsius wallacei, assembly GCA_963574415.1. Classification (NCBI taxonomy): domain Eukaryota; kingdom Metazoa; phylum Chordata; class Mammalia; order Primates; family Tarsiidae; genus Tarsius; species Tarsius wallacei. Next base: position 5,089 of record CAUYQG010061657.1, on the reverse strand, counting down.
CCAGGCTGTACCCTAAACACCCTGGCAGGAATCTGACTCTCAATTCCCCAGGAAAGGAAGACAGCCCAGAGGGACCCTGATCTTAGCACTGTTTGACACTGATGACTAAAGATTAGAAAGAAGTAAAATTCTTGTCATTGTCAAAATCCGACATGAGCTAGAAGAATTGAAAATCTATGGCGTTTCTGGGACCCTAGATAGATGTTACACAACCCCATCCACTTTCTGATTCCTTTCTTTAATTTTATCCAGAATTTTCATATACAAATATTTCTATAATTATATATACTGTATGTATAATTTAATCAAAGAGTATTTTGTGCCATATTCTATTATTTTTTCTTTGTTAGTTTGCTTTAATTCCTCTATTTACAGTCAAAAACTCTTCTTGGTCAAAGGGACTTTCTAGCCTTTGTTTTCTAGTAAATGTTTCAAGGTTGTGGAAAAAAAAATTTTGTTTGTTTGTTTTTGAGTTGGAGTCTCACTCCGTCACCCAGGCTGGAGTGCAGTGGCACGTTCATGGCCACCACAGCCTTAACCTGCTGGGCTCAGGTGATCCTTCTGCCTCAGCCTTCCAAGTAGCCGAACTACAGGCACACGCTACCATGTCCAGCTAATTTTTTTTTTTTTTATTGTAGAGACAAGGTCTCACCAAGTTGCCTGGGCTGGTCTCGAACCCACAGACTCAAGCAATCCACTTGCCTAGGCCTCCCAAAGTGTTGGGATTACAGGCTGAACCACTGAGCCTGGCCAGTTATGGAAAATTTAAGAATATACACAATTGATAAAGTAGTAAGAATATGGTACGTGTGAGTATATTTGTATATACACACACACACACGCAACACATGTGGCAGAAAATCAAATGCACTCCATGGTGTAGAGATTCCCCCAGAAAACCCTTTCCATGTTATAAATAAACACCCGTATATCCTTCCCCTACCTGCCTTCACTGGTACCTGGCTCTTACAGGAGGAACCCCCATCCCCTGCTACCTTTCAAATGAACATGTCTGCTTTCCCACAGCCCACACATTAGAGATGTAAGGAATTGGGCCTCATACCCTTCCTGCTTCACCTTCTGTCAGCAAAACCATTTCCTGCTAATAGCTCCAGAACAAGACATATTCTCGGCTTATGTTTCGGCTTACTTTGAAGGTAGAATGGGAAATCTTCCCTCCTCTCTGATTCTCATTCTCAAGAAACTCTCCATTATTCCAATGCTTTTATCTATAAACTTTGTTTTTCTTTCCCAAATATATTATTCTGTTCTTGATCTCATTGTACCATTATGTTTATTCCAGTAACCAAAGAATGTCTCTCTTTAAAAAAAATCATACAAAAGCCGGGCTCGGTGGCTCAGCCTGTAATCCCGTGCCTTTGGGAGGCTGAGGTGAGTGGATTGCCTGAGCCCACGGGTTCGAGACCCGCCTGGGCAAGCGAGACCTCATCTCTACAATAAATCAAAAAATTAGCCGGGCTTGGTAGCGCACACCTGTAGTTCCAGCTACTTGGAAGGCTGAGGCGGAAGGATCACCGGAGCCCAGCAGGTCAAGGCTGCGGTGGCCAGAAGCAGCCACTGCACTCCAGTCTGGGCGACAGAGTGAGACTCCACCTCAAAAAAAAAAAAAATCATACATGCATTGTCTCTGCAAAGATTAATGCATGTTTCTTATAGGCAGCATTCTGATTTACTACTTGAGGGCCATCAGAAATTGGATTTTCTGTGCATGCCTGATTCCCTTGCATGCATGCTTTTGTCAAAATTTTGACACAGTAAATACAGACCTCCTCCGTGTGGACTCCAATTGATTAATTAAAGGGGAGATTCATTGCTAAATTGCCAGCAGCTGTTGGCTAGAACAGAGGCTGGGGAGTCATACACCAAAAAGGCTTGCAATGGAACAGGACTGTTTCTAGAGGATTCTGCAGGAAATGAGTTCTACTTCTCTTCAATCTGCCTTTTACAGTCCATAGACTATTGCGGATATTTAATTTATTTTCTATGTAAAGACAAGCAACTCACATTCAACTTTTTTTTCATCTTTTCTAAACAAGTATTTAAAAATGCATGCAGGACACATTGTTCAATACCAAGACATTTCCTCAACATTGAAAGGCACATCCAAGAAATGCAATTCACTTGGTAAAAGACCATGGATAAGATTGCCAAGAAGGAAAAACCTAACAAAATCTCAGTCTGCAAGCTCTCTATGTTATGCAGTCCCATTTTCTGAGTCCTGCCATCAATCCATCCAGAATGGTAGACAAGTGAAACTTCTAACAAATATCAAAAGCAGAGGATGTCGAGAATAAGGGTTCCATTTGCAGGACAATTAGTGATTGTGCAGAGAAACAGGGAAGGACGAAGGGGAAGATGTCAGCAGCTGGGGGAGATTCATGGAAGAAACAATTCAGAAGCATAGAACTCTCCAATAAGTCATGGCAGTGACAATTCCTAAAGGTAATTCCTGATCCACTCACAAAAGCTAAAGTTGACATTTTCTCCATCTGCGCTCACCCTTGCCAGGAGCTCATAAATCTGGGGCCACACCAAGACTGTGACCTAATCATGGTGGAGAACTCAGGAAAGCAGGTTATCCCCTGAGCCGCTATACACAGCACCAGGGGCCACCTGTGAGTCACAGCCTGTGGGAGGTTGGGGAACATCTGGTCAAGTTCACCTCCTGCCACCTCCGGGGGCCTCACTGTATGTTTTAAATGTCCCTCTCTCTCCAACCCAGCTTCTCTGGAACATCAGGATGTTGCATAATGGCTGTATGGAATCCAAAAACCAAACCACACATGTGGAATCATGAGAAATCCCATGTGGAAGAGAAAATAACCTCAGCTTGAATATTATTTTTATTCTCAAAGCAGTAAGTGTGTTGGAGGCCACGTTGAATATTTGATACAGACTGAAAATAGTTGAGGATGTGCTGTGCTGATAAACTTTTGTACTAAAGTGACTTGAGAGCATTTTCAAAATAATTTTAGCCCAGTGCAGTGGTTCACGCCTGGAATCTCAGCACTTTGGGAGGATGAGGCAGGAGACTTGCTTGAGTCCAGGAATCTGAGACCAGCCTGGACAAAACAGCACAACCTAGTCTCTACAAAAAGTAAAAAAAAAAAAAAAAAAAAGAAAAAAAGAAAAGAAAAAGAAAGAAAGAAAAATTAGCCAAGCATGGTGGTGCATGCCTGTAGTCCCAGCTACTAGGGAGGCTAAAGCAGGAAGATCACTTGATGCCAAGAGGTTGAGGCTGTATTGAACCATGATTGTACCACTGAACTCTAGACTGGGTAACAAAGTGGGACCCTGACTCGAATAAATAAACAGACAAACAAATAAAATCTTAATAGTTACCACCCATGAGTGCCTACTAGGTGCCGGACACCTTACAAAGAGTTTCTCTGACTATCCAGTACAGCACAAAATGGTTGTTGTTATTTTCCTTTTTTCAATTAGAAATCTAATCACTGAAACAATAAATGTCCCACAAAGCTTTCACAGTCAGTAAGTGGCTTAGACATCGTTTCCTTTGTCTCCAAAGCCTAGATCCTCCTGGTCATTATGATTTCTATCCTATCATCTAGAAATTCTACAAGTAGCCGGAGTGTAGACTTTCTGCGCTTGCTCAACTCCAGCAAAGAGGCAGAGTGCAGCCCAGCAGCTGTGTGGTTCCCTGTGTTCTAGGAGCTACCAAAGCTTCCCCATCCCCATGAAGACAAGTAGCAGGAACTGCATCTTTCACCACAAGGCAAGCCCCTTGTGATGTGGATCTGAGATAAAGCACAGAAGATTTTCCACATCCTGGGTTCACATTTATATGGATGAAATCAGGTTAAAATAAACATTTCTGGCTCTCCTTTTAAAGGATGCTAAAGAAGTCACAAAGAGCAAGAGTGGGGATTGAGAGATCCAGGGGAAAACTGGAGCATTCTCCTTGCCTTGATGCTGCAGGGGACCTATGGAATGGCTACAAATATGGTAACAGTCGCTACTCAGAGTCAGAAAGGCCTGGGTTCCCTATTCATTGTTTATAGTGAGTAACAAGTTCATTACTAACTGGGCAACCTTGAAAGAAAAGCCTAAGCTCTCTGTATCGCCATTTCCACATATAATTTGTGATATTTTTTTGATCTTGTAAGAGTCTTTTTTTTTTTTTTTTTTGAGACAGGGTCCCATTCTGTTGCTGAGGCTGAAGTACAGTGGTACAATTATAGCTCATTGCAGCCTTGAACTTCTGGGCCCAAGTGATCCTCTTATCTCAGCCTCCCTGTTAGTGCACAGATATGGTGAGGGTGGAGGGATGGATGGAGAGAGAGGCGCAGCACTGCCAGAGCCGGCGTGTCAGAGTTGTGCACCAGTAACCAAGAGATCCGAGTAATGCAAAGAATTGCAACACACAAAGAGGTGAGAGAAGAAAAGATTTATTTAAGATAAGTTCACTCCCCACAGACAGGGAGTGAGCCTACACTCTAGGTGAGAGTGGTGCAGTAGCCTCCTGAGTCCTGGCTTAAATCCTTTCGCCTGGAGATGTTGCAGTCAGGTAAACGTGACTGCTATGACTTCCTAATTGACCACCTGCAGATGTCTTGGAGATCCTGTGACACAGAGACCCACTAACGTCTGCCCACATTATCACAGCCCCTAGAGAAGGGTGTGACAAGGATTCCAGTTTTCCTGTACCTTCCCAAACAACATTCCTTAGAGCTAATGGAGGGTTCACCTCCCCCTATCTCCCATGCATTCCCAGTGGGTAACTTCAGGGGATCCTTGACTTCCCTATAGATAGCACCCAATTTACTGGAAGATTGAATCCCCACCTGCTTCCACTCTGAGCAGTCATAACTTTTGTAATTACAAGTTTCATGACTTCTACAATCCTTGCCCAATGCATGATATCTTAGGCCTTGTAAATTCCCTTTACTCTAGGCAAGCTTGATTGCCACTATGAGATACCTCTGGCATCAGGAAGTTTGTGTTTCTGAAAAGACAAAGTCGGCAAGGTTAATTTTTCCTAAAGTATGCGTTTCTCCAAAACATAGCCTCTACTTTCTCATCATTGTATTAAGGTTTAGGAACAAGA
>CAUYQG010061653.1:0-12361 GCA_963574415.1 Tarsius wallacei | reverse complement strand
CAAGTCCTGCTCCCAGAAGCCTTCTCCGCCACCCTCTTCCCACCTAGAAGGCCCGGCTCTCCTTGGACGAGCAGTGGGGTCCAGGGGGGTGGTGTCCTGACTGCCCACTAACTGCCTTGCAGGTGAAATTGCCCTGTGGTCCTTGGTGGTACTGGCCATCGAGCGGTATGTGGTGGTGTGTAAGCCCATGAGCAACTTCCGTTTCGGGGAGAACCATGCCATCATGGGTGTCGCCTTCACCTGGGTCATGGCGCTGGCCTGTGCTGCACCCCCCCTCGTCGGCTGGTCCAGGTAAGACATTGAGCAGAAGGGAAGGAGCTCCTGGGGCTCTCTGTAGGGTCCCCCAGTCAGGACTCAAACCTGGAGCTGTCAGGTTCCAGGCACTGACCTCCTATGTCCTCTGGCCCAAGCACCCACCCAGGCCACGTTCTCAGGGTAGGAGTTCAGGGCAGAAGGAGAGAGAAAGGACCCTAATGTTGCTATGCGGGCTGGTCCCACCTCCTGAGCCCCCACGTCAAGGAGAATCCAAGATGCCTCAACCCTTCACCTTGGCCGTGCCCCTAATCCTCAACTAAGCCAGGGGCAATTCCAATCCTCTTTGGTCCAGTGCCCTGTGGGCAGCTTCCACTGACCTTGGGCCTCAGCCCCTGGGGTGGCCAAGCCCTCTGAGTGCAGGCGGTGATACTGGGGTTCCTGGGAACTGGGGTGCTGAGATGAGATGAGGTGTGCTCAATGGTTTGGACAGCCAGACTGGTGACTCTGGTTCCCATAGGCCCCATGGCCCTCTGCTTCCAGAAAGTTCTCACTCTCGCCTCCCTTTCCTCCTCAGTCCTCCTGGTGTCCGTTTCTTGCCTCCTGATGGATCTGAGCCCAACCCCAGGCCTTTTTCTCCAATCTGGCCTGGGGACATCCTCCTTACATAAATAAGCACAGCCAATGTGGTTATTCCGGGGTTGGGTTTTCTGAGGTTGGTCCACTGTCACCATCCTCAGAAATTATTGACGCATCCTAACTACATGCCCTGGGCCTCTTGTTTCCAGAAGCTGCAAAAAGAGCCCTTAGACTCCCTGCATGTCCATCGGTGGTCTAGAAAATACCCTCACCCTTCTGCTAGGAAGGGCCTCTGCCTCCAGTACAGAGCCCGGGGGCTTTTCCTTCCTCCTCGGCAGGCAGGGGCTACTGGGCACGGCAGGCAGAGACGGGGTGGTCTCATCCAGTGACACAGCCACCCAACAAACAATAAAGCAACACTCTCCACAAGGTGCATCTGAATCTGATTCCAGTCAGCCACCCAGTCAGGTAGATTGTCAACCCCTTTTACAGACGGGAAAAGTGAGGCCCAGAGGGGCTAGCCAAGCTCTTCCCAGGTGGGGGTCTCCCTGACCCGCCCACTCACACACCACCCCGTCTGTCCTCAGGTACATTCCCGAGGGCATGCAGTGCTCATGTGGGATCGACTACTATACACTCAAGCCAGAGGTCAACAATGAGTCCTTTGTCATCTACATGTTTGTGGTCCACTTCACAATCCCCCTGACTGTCATCTTTTTCTGCTACGGACAGCTCGTCTTCACCGTCAAGGAGGTACGGGCATGGGGGTGGCCTTGCGGCTCGGAGGGCCCAGCCCCCAGTGTGCACCCGCTGCTCCTGCTCTAGGCCCGGGCCCAGCCACAGTTTGTACACCGGTCTTGTGTCCCTGCAGGCCGCTGCCCAGCAGCAGGAATCAGCCACCACACAGAAGGCAGAGAAAGAGGTCACCCGGATGGTCATCATCATGGTCATCGCGTTCCTGATCTGTTGGCTGCCCTACGCCGGCGTGGCATTCTACATCTTCACCCACCAGGGCTCCAACTTTGGTCCCATCTTCATGACCCTCCCGGCATTCTTTGCCAAGAGCGCCTCCATCTACAACCCTGTCATCTATATCATGATGAACAAGCAGGTGCCTGCTGGGGGTGGGAGGACCCCAGTGCCCCAGGCCACTGGCACTGCCTGCCTAGGATGAGCTACAGCCCAGGGACAGGGGCGTGGGTGTCCAGCAGGGCCACTGGCAGTGGGGCTCATGGACCAGCAGCCTCGTCGGGGAGCTTATGAGAAATGCAGATTATTGGGCCCACCAGGACCTGCTGAATCAGAATCTCAAGGAGGGCCCAGCAACCTGCATTTCTAACAAGCCCCCCAGTTGGATAGGATGCTTGCTCAAGTGTGAGAAATCCGGACCAGATGGTTCTGGAAGCCCGCTGTCAAAATCAAATGGTCCCAAGCCTGGAAATGGGATGGTGCCAGTCCCTGCAAAGTAGAACAGGGAGCTAAAAATAAGGCTTATACTGAGAGAGAGGGATGAAGCGGCCCTGTAATGGAGTCCAGTGGCTTCTCTGTGGAATCCCTGAGTGGGCTGAAACAGTTTCTGAAGTCAGCTCTGCTGCTTTCCATTGTGAAACCTTGGGCAAGTCAGTTCCCCCTCTGGGCTTTGGTTCCCTCATCCATAGAAAAGGCAAAATACCGAACTCTCGGATTAAATGAGATAATTTACAGATGCCCTTGGCATACAGAGAACACCAAGGAATGTCACAGGGATCAGGGATCAAAGCCCCTTCGTGCTTGGTCGCTGGCATCCCTGGGGGTGGGAGGACATAGGCTTAGTGAGTTCCCTCCGGAGAGCCAGATTTCAGAGGCAGGTGGAGGCTGTGAGGGGCAGCGCAGGGAATGTTCAGAGGCAGATCTTACCAGCAGTTGCTACACACTCTGGATAGACCCTGACTCCGACTCACACCTCTTCTCTTCCTTCCAGTTCCGGACCTGCATGGTCACCACCCTCTGCTGCGGCAAGAACCCACTGGGTGACGAAGAGGCCTCCACCACTGTCTCCAAGACCGAGACCAGCCAGGTGGCCCCGGCCTAAGCCCTGCCAAGGACTCTGTGGCCGACTGTAGGAGTCTCCCATCCCCCACACCCTCCCCCAGCCACAGCCACCCTACCAGGAGCCGCGCCTGTGCGGGACAAGGTCGCACGGGCCCCCTGAGGTTTTTTGGTTTTAAAGAAAGAATTAATGAGAGAAAAATGAGGCTCCCCACTCAGCGGGGAAGGCCTGAGAAGGGACATCCACCAAGACCTCCCTTGAAATCCCAAGTTCCCTGAGGCCGGCAGGATCTGTACCCTCCTTCCCCCAATACATCTCTCAGGAACACGAGAACTCTCGCTCTCTGGAAACGTGTCCCAGCTTAGGGATAAGTGTCTAGCACAGAATGGGGCACACAGTAGGTGCTTAATAAATGCTAGATGGATGAAGGAAGGAATGGAGGAGTGAATGCAGGAATTCATGGGCAGGGAGAACATATCTGTCCTCTCAGATCCCCTTAGCATCAGTGACTCACACTTGCCGATGACCCCCGGAGCAATTGTTTTTCCCTCCTTGGGTCTCACTTTCCTCCCCCATAAAATGGAAATTCCAAATCCCTGGCCCTGCCGACACACGGCTGCTCAAAGACCAAATGGATTGTGTGTGTGTGTGTATGTGTGCGTGTGTGTGTGTTTAAGCACTTTGTAAATAGTAAGGAGCTGTACAGATTGTAGTTAACATTATGAATAATCTCAATAATATAATTAGTGAATCATTGTGATCACCGCCTCTTGATAGTGACCATTTTTAAATTGGGCAAGGCCACCCCAAGCATTCAACGGGGTTTCACCCAGCCTCATCAGGTTTTAAAAATTAGTCAGGCATCACAGCCAGATCAGGGCTGGGGGTTGGGCTTCAGGGAGGGACAGTCACAGGAATGCAGAATGCAGTCATCAGACCTGGAAAACCAACTTCGGGGTCTTGGGCCAAGTTCCCAGTGAGGGCGAGACTGGGCCTGGGGTATCACAGCCAGTGTGGAGCCTCAGGCCCAGTGCCTCCCCTTCCCAATGTGGCCTATTGAGAGACAGGCCTTTTTCTTTGCTTCTGGAAACTACCTGCTCTTTTGCCCCAGCACCTGGGCCCCAGCATCTCTGGGCTAGTCTGGAGCTTCTAGAAGCCATGCTCACCTGCCCACATTTAATGAAGAGCTGAGTCCCTGCTGCCATCCTTGTCTCGAAATGCTTAGAAACAAAGAGTGGGAAATTTGACTGGGCCCACCTTCCCTGGGGACGTTCATGGGCCTCAGTTTCCAGCTCCCTTGCCGGACGAGCCCATCTTCAGCAGCTACGAGTCCATTCTCCATCTGGAGAGTCTGCTCCAAAAAACCAGCTGGAACTCTGGGGAATCAGAATTGAGCTACCTCAGTAACTGTCCCTCGTTCTCCGCATAAGCAGCCAGAAACTCTAGCTTTCCCCGGCTCTGTCTGGAGACTAAGACAAACTGGGGCATTAAAAGCTCAGCTCCTGTACTGGCATTCATGGTGGTGGTTTTTGTTGCTTTCAAGCTCTTTATCCACAGGATAGATCAAAATTGGGCAGGTTCTACCTGATCCCTGACCCTGCTGGATTGAGCAATGGGCAGAACCAAGCAGCCTAGAGTCTCCTGCAGTGGGAGGTGGGGGTGGGGGTGGGGGTGGGGGTGGAGGGAGCAGTCCCAGAAATAGGAAAAATCCTAACTTCGGCGTCATAAAGACACAGGTGGCCTATGAAACTGCAAACAAGTTGTGTCATCTCGCGGAGTCTCCTTATCTGCAAAAGGAAATCTCAAAACTGACCCAAGGGGATTAGATGAGATTGTGGACTTTAAGTGACCAGCCTATTTCCCTGCATGCAGCAGACGGTGAGAGACTGGCATTACTGGGCCTCAGCTCAGACCCAACCTTGCCTGGGACCCTATCCCCACGGGGCACAGGATGGAGATACAGCTCCTCAGAGTCAGCACCAGCCTCCAAGGTGGGAAAAGGTGGCAGGAGCCTGAGATGGAAGATCCCCGGTGCCGTGGCGGAGCCAGGGCACATGAGAGCTGGGATATCTGTCACTGCCCCCTCTTTGCTCCGTCTCACTGGGCGACATCAGTCGGGAGACCTTTGGTCACAAGTGATGGGGAATCCAACTCAATGGGCTGAAGCAAAAGGAGGACGGGACTGGCTCACATAAACAAAAAGCCCAAGGCTTCCAGCTGGAGGCGGGTGCTCAGCCGATGTTGTCGGTGCTGCTTCTCCCCTTCTGGCTACACTCTCCTCCGTGCGGGCTTCATTCACAGGCTAGCTATTCCTAAGAAGTGGCAGAAACGGTCCCCAGCAGCTCCACGCACAGCAAGCCCAGCAGAAAGCAGGCTTGTCTTTCCCATCAGCTCCCCCCAGGGCCCAGGCAGGGCTCTTATTGGCCAGGCCTGGGTCACCTGATCACCTACCTCTCAGCCTATCACCATGCCTGAGTTAGGGATTAATTCTCTGATTGGCCAGGCCTGAGTCACCTGATCATCCCTGAGGGCATGCCACGGCTGGGATGGGGCTTCTTCCCCTGGTTAGCTGGCCTAGGTCACATGTTTGCCCCCTGCAGCCCAAGAATTGCGTCCACTTCACCTAAGCCAAGTGGTCTGAGGGTGTGGAGAGGCAGGTTTGTCAAAGGAAACCCCTGAGGCTGTTACCAGAGGAAAGGCAGGAGGCAGAGTGGACAGAGGCCACATCAGCTCAGAGGGGCTGCGTTCCATCTAAGTTGGCGGTGTGGGGGTAGGGGGGCGAAAGGCTAGGCCAGACCTCCCTCCTCCCACACCGGGATACGAGGGAGAAGATTACTGTGGGTGGCCCCGAAGGGCCCACCCTCCACTTCAGATGCCGGTGCCGTGGTGGAGCCGGGGCACGTAATAACCGGGATCTCTGTCACTGGCCCCGCTTTGCTCCGTCTCACTGGGCGACATCAGTCAGGATGGCAGTGGGTGGGACAGTGGCACCTCAGCCGCCCTGCCTTGCAAACAGCCCATCCCAGCTCTCCCCCACCTCAATCGACTTATCCTGAAGAGTGGTACGTTGGCCTCAGCTTCATGTCCAGGGAAAAATTTTTACTTGAACATTCTCCGATTTTTCCCTATAGAGAGGAAAGCCTCTTTACCTCCTTAATTTGCAAATGACTTGACAGCCAGCCACTCACTGGGCACTTGCCCTGTTTGAAGGGAAAGAGCTGCTGGCTTAAGCTGTGGACAGGATGTCCCCACCTCATCTTCAGGCTGCAAAACAAATTGATGGAGTGCCTGTTGCATACAATCGTAGCTTTATTCAGACAGAGGTAAGGAAGCTGACCCCACAGGAGAATGCACCTGGGGACTTCTCAGAGATGAATTGAGACTTGGAGATGAATTGGAGGAAGCAACTCACTGGGCTGTGGCCTGGCCTGCCTCAGGGCTGCATGCCCTCTCACCCCAGTAGAGAGACATGCACCCCTGGCAGCCCGATGTGCACCCCACCCCCACCCCAAGGAGGTGTAATGGGTGCCTTTCCCAGCTGTGTGGGCTCAGGGCAAGTCCTTGAATTGCTCCAGACCTCAGAACCTTTTAAAAGGGAGCATTGTCTCACTTGGTAGAATTATCTACAGGGACTAGTGAGTTAACTGGTATAAAAGATGCTGTAAATGTGGATTCCCCAATAAATGTGGATTTCCTTCCCAGGGATGTGAGCCGAGTTCAAAGGAGGCAGCCCCCTGTGTGGTGGGAGTGGACATGTGAGAACACGAATATAAGGCTGAGCACGGTGACTCAGAACACGAATATAAGGCTGAGCACGGTGGCTCAGCACTTTGGGAGGCCGAGGCCAGAGGATTGCCTGAGCTCAGGAGTTCGAGACCAGCCTGGGCAACTTGGTGAGACCTCATCTCTACAATAAGTCAAAAAATATGCCAGGCATGGTGGTACATGCCTGTAGTTCCAGCTACTTGGAAGGCTGAGGCGGGAGGATTGCCTGCCTGAGCCTAGCAGGTCGAGGCTGCGGTGGCTGTGAGCTTGCCACTGCACTCCTGCCTGGGCAATAGAGTAAGACTTCAACTAAAAAAAAAGAACATGAATATAGTCGGGGGGGGGGGGTCTCAAAAAAGGAGAGAAGAAACACTAACTGCCCCCAGTATTTCTTCCCTTTCATTCAATTAGTAATATTACCCTACGTTCTAGCTGGGCACCCGCTGCTCAGCACAAGACAGCATCTCTCAGCTTCCTTTGCACCTGTGGTAGTGTGACATTAGGGTCTGGCCATTGGGGGTACTCAGAAGTGATGTGTGCAGTCTCTGGGTTATGCAATTCAGAGAATGAAGGTGCCCTCTACTTCCTTTCTTCTTGCTGACTGGAATGTAGTCATGATGGCTAGAGCTTCAGCAGCTCTATGAGATCATGAGGTAGAATATGTGGACAGAAAATAGCAAAGCATCAAGGTAGAAGGAGCCTCGTTCTCCTGTGCTTCCTTGCCGTCCCTGGACAACATCCACTTGAAGAACTTCATGAGTATATAGTGTCACAGTTTCTCATTTAAGCCATTTGTTATTTTGGAGATATAGATGATTTCTTTACTAATACAGAGGGCTTCCAGGTTGCAGCCCAGGGTCTGAACTCGGAAAGATCTAAGTGTGGGCCCTTTCCAAACTTCAGCTCCTTCGTGTATAAGTAAAATAGTGAATATAAAATATTTCCATGGACATCAAACGTGGCAGCTGTTACTATTTCTACCCTGCCTTTTCTACATTTATTGACCTAAAGTCAGGAGAGAAAAGTCCCAAATGTTCTGATATTTCAGGGGCTAGAGTTACACAAAGCAGACACCCTCTAACTGCTTGGAGAAGTTCAGAACTGCAATCTTCAGAACTGCAAGAAAGTTCACATGCAACCCCATTCAGTGTCCCACGACAGTGACAAAGTTTTCAGCAGAAGTTGAACTTCATACAGGCCTAAGCAAAAAAGTCCCGGCAGTGCATCATGAGGTTGTCCTCTCTCCAGCAGGCTGATGCTCAGAATAATCATCTCCCTGTGAAAAGGCAATCCTCGAGAGGAATTTTTAGATCACGCAGCACATTTTGGAGCTGCTTGCCTCCGAATGCAAAACGCGATCCTGGCACAGCCTGGAAGTGGGGCTTCAGGGGAGGCTCATGGGAATGTTTCTATTGCTGAGTGTTTCTCTATTTCTCAATTCCTGGAAATGCCCCACAAATGTGATCAAATCGCTGCCCCTGTGTGTGCCAGCTTCCATTTGTCTCTTTGCTCAAACACGACTCCAGGAGGTGGCTTCAGGCTTCCCTCCACTCGGCCATGCCAGGCTCTGGCACTGGGACTTCCGCAGTAACACAGCAGTGGGTATTGAGTGCCTACTGTGTGCCAGGTGCTGTGCTGGCCACTGAGGATACCACTGGAAGCAAGACAGACACAGAGCACAAGGGCTACAGACAGGCAAGGCAGAGTTGTCATTCTGAGTGCTTGAGGCTCCCAGGAGCAAGTCCAGGGGCCAGCAACACCCACAGGAGGGACCCCTAACCTTCTAGGGGCCAGAGAAGGCTTTTCTGAGGAAGTGGTGTCTACATCGAGGCCAAACGGACAAGGAGGGATAGTCCAGAGAAAAATAGGTGAGGGCACAGAGGGGCCATCTAGGCTCAGTGTATCAATTAGCTGGAACTGTGTGACAAACAACCCCACGACTTTGTAGCTTAAAACAATAAACCACGTGTTGTTCATGACCCTGTTGATGATCTGAATTCAGCGAAGACTCATTCAAGCATCTGTGGTGAACTGAAGGGCTGACTGGGGACTGGCTGGTTGGCCCTCTGGCGGCTGGACGACAGGGGTGACCAGCCATAGGCCTCTCAGCATCCAGCAGGCTAGCTAGGGCTTGTTTGTATGGCAGTGAGACTGGTCAAAACAAGTCAGAGGCCAGCTCAGATCTAAGGAATGTGGGAAGGCTTGCAATGTTGCATTGCAAATGGCCACAGACATGGCAGAAATGAAAAACTGGGATCAGTTTTGCATCAATGTAACACATACGGAGGAGACATAAAGGGCAATGCCCAGATATCAGTGCATGGCCCATTCCAAGAGCTACAGTGTGGTTGAATTGTGGGATTTTCTTTTTTTTTTTTTTTTGAGTTGGAGTCTCACTCCATTACCCAGGCTAGAGTGCAGTGGCACACTCACGGCCACCCCAGTGTTGATCTGCTGGGTTCCAGTGGTCCTTCCACCTCAGCCTTCCAAGTAGTAGAACTACAGGCGTGCACAACTATGCCCAGCTAATTTTTGATTTATTGTAGAGACGAGGTCTCGCCAAGTTGCCTGGGCTGCTCTCGAACCTGAAAGCTCGGGCAATCCTCTAGCCTTGGCCTTCCAAAGTTCTGGGATTATAGGCTGAGCCACAAAGCTCAGCCCGAATTGTGGGATTTTCAAGGGGGAAGGAAACTCTGTAAATCAGACTAAAGAGCCAACTTTTTCTCCTTTTTTTTTTTTTTTGAGTAGGAGTCTCATTCTGTCACCCAGGCTGGAGGGCGTGGCACACTCCTGGCCACAACAGCCTCCACCTGCTGGGCTCAGGTGATCCTTCTGCCTCAGCCTTCCAAGTAGCTACGAGCTCCAACTTTCACCCAAGGGCAGTAGGGGGCCATGAGGGTGGCAGGCAGGGGAGTGAGGGCCGACTGCACTTTAAAACACTTTGATGACCACAGGCTCCCTCCATCCAGACTTCTGGTGATAGAGTCCTCTGGAAATATTCCAAACAATAGAGAGATTACATAGAAGAAAATGCAAATCTGTTTAAAACTCAATCCCAACCGGGCTTGATGGCTCAACCTGTGATCTCAGCACTTTGGGAGGCTGAAGCGAGTAGATTGCCTGAGCCAACAGGTTCGAGACCAGCCCAGGCAACTTGACGAGACCTTGTCTCTACAATAAATAAATAAAAAAAGCCGGGCACGGTAGCACGTGCCTGTAGTTCCAGCTACTTGGAAGGCTGAGGCAGAAGGATCGCCGGAGCCCAGCAGATCGACGCTGGGGTGGCTGTGAGCGTGCCACTGCATTCCATCCTGGGCAATGGAGTGAGATTCCAACTCAAAACAAAACAAAAAAACCCAACTCCTCCAAATCCTATGCCTTCTTCAGAGGTAACTACTGCTACTGTTACCTTGGGATGAATTCTTACAGATCTTCTGTACACACACACACGCACACACACACACATACCAGTTTTGCCTTCCCAGAAGTGAGCATATTCTACAGATACGTTCTGCTTCATTAATATTCACTGCTATATACTATTCCACTGTGCAAGTAAATCAGTATACATGTCCACTCTCCACTGGGTGGGCATTGAGGCGGCTTTGGATTTTTGCTGAGATTGCAGTGACCATCCTCAGGTTTCTAACACCTAGAGTGAAGTGCGTGGGTTATGGAGTGAGGGCATCCTTAAGCCGCATGCGCTCTGTGGCCTTGCTTCCTGAGGTGGCTGCCAGCTCACCCCTGGCAGCTGTGCCTGACATCGAATCCTTGGCACTCAGTGTTGACAGACACTTAAGCCTTTGTCATTCTGCTGGGTATGAAATGCAGCCTCAGTCTTGTTTCCGTTCACGTGGTCACTTTAGATGATTGTGGAGTATTCTACAGAAACGAATTCATTTGGCCAGGTCCTGGGTGATTCGCTTGGAAGCTAGCTCTAATTTTTTTTTTTTCCTAAATAATGCAGCACTACTTCTAGACAAGAAGCAGAGTGGCTGGCCTCGAGGGAATACCTCCCCAAAGTAGGCTGTATCCCAATTTACACCCCGGCAGGGGCAGCGAGGGCCTGGCTCCCGGCATCCTTGTCAACACTTCAATGTTTGTCAATTTGATGGGGAAAATAGTTTTCCATCACTGTGTCTGTTCGAACCTCCCTGGATGCCAAGGAGGCTGAGCATCCATTCTCTCATGTTTATCGGCCTTTAGGCTAGTGAATTGTCTATTCATATTCTCTGTCCATTTTCCCAGTGGGCATTGTCCTTATCTATGAAGATTTGCAAAAATTGCTCTTTCATCTTTTAACAATTTCTTTCTCAAAAAACAAAACAGAAGGAGGCCACAGGCCCGGAGAGCCTGGCTGGCCTTGGGAGAGGCAACTGCCTGATGTGGGGGTGTCTGCTCCAGGTAAACCCCCTGGGTGACCTCCATCTGCTACTTTTTGAGAAACTGAGGCCAGCAGGGGCCTTGGAACAGGAGCAGGTACTGGCGCAGCTCGCTGCCCACCTGCTGGGATTAGAGGGCCTCCACGGCCATCCTGACAACACAGGTGCCCCCTGTTCGCCATCAGCGTGTCTAGCCCCTGGTGAGCAGAGGGCATGAGGGGATCTAGGGTCTCAGCTCTCATCACTTCACCATGGGGGCTGAGACCCAGGGAAGTCAAGCAACCTACCCAAGGTCAACAGGAGCGGGTAGCCAGGCTGGGGCTCCTGTGCAGAAGGCAGGACTGTCGTGCCCCATCCTACCATCTAACCCTAATCTCAGCTCTGAGTGCTCCCAGCCCATCAGGGCTGATTGGAGTGGTGGGGCCGACTGCTGGTATATAAGCCGAGTAGGCCGGCCCGGCACTCTCACATCCGGGAGAGTAGGGCTGCAGCTGCCTCTGCCTGTCTGATGGCTTCTGGAAGCATCACCAGCATCATCTCAACCTCCTCGACTTCCATGGCGGGATCATCCAGGTCTACTGGGTCTGAAAAGCCAGGTGAGCAATGGGAGGCAGCCCCTCCCTCACCCCTGCAAGCCCATTCCCAGCACTAGCCTGGACCCTTCCTCCTCCCACTCTCTCATCCTCTCCCAGCCTGACCCCGGCACCCACCCAGCATCCAGCTGCTGAGTTCCACCCGCCATTTGACAGAAGAGCTGATGGCACAGGTAGCAGATGTCAGGTGGGGCCTGGGGTCTGAGACCCGCTAGGTGCAGGGAAAGAAGGCCAACAGGGCCTCCCGGCTGGAGCCCATTCCTGTTGGGGAGGGCGGTAACCGCGCTACAGCTGTGGGGCATCTAGTTGGAGAAACTGGACGAGAAGCATTTGGTGCAGAGCTGGACACCCCAATATTCAATCAACAAATGACTCAGGGCTTCTCTGGATAGGAGGGGCCACTAAGCCAAACCAGAGCCAGGTCATTCCCTTGAGGTGCTCCCAACCTGCCTCATTAATAAATGCCATTTGGGAATGTGGCATGTGCTTTAATGGTAGTAATCCAGAGGGCTGTAGGAGCCCAGAGGAGTCCCTTGAACCACTTTGGGAGGTCAGGGAAAGCTTCCTGGAGGAGGCGACCCCTGAAGGATGGATAAGGTTCACCTAGTGGAAGTGTTCTAGGTATCTGCCAAGGCTCCTGGGAGGAAAGAAAGGGGTCCAGGAGCCAAAGAGTACAAGGGCAGAGTGGTTCACTCTTTTTTTTTTTGAGTTGGAGTCTCATTCCGTCACCCAGACTGGAGTGCAGTGGCCGCTCCTGGCCA
>CAUYQG010061647.1:0-22557 GCA_963574415.1 Tarsius wallacei | reverse complement strand
CCAAGTAGCTGGAACTACAGGCGCGCGCTACCACGCCCGGCTAATTTTTTGATTTATTGTAGAGATGAGGTCTTGCTTGCCCAGGTGGGTCTCAAACCCGTGGGCTCAGGCAATCCACTCACCTCAGCCTCCCAAAGGCGCGGGATTACAGGCTGAGCCACCGAGCCCGGCTAACATTTTTTTCACTAACCTGATATATTAAATGTATTTTCTTATATTGCCTTGAAAATCTTACAGTTTTGCTTTTTGAAATTAAATATTTAATACAGATGGAAGAATTTTTGAACATGATTACATTCTTTCACATGGGTTACCAAATATTGTACAATCAATATTTCCTCAAAGATATGCAATGTCCAATCTGGCATAAATCAACATTCTGTGTAATCATTTTTCTGTTGATGGATTCTTTACTTGCTTGCGTGACACCAAATCCACATGATAACTATGATGTTAGCTCTGTAAATAGTTTTGATTTGTGATAGGGCATATCCTCACATTTTTGTTTGTTTGTTTTTGCGGGGGGTAAGGGGAGGAATGTTTTGGTCACTCTTGGGCCTTTTAGTTCTATATAAATTTTAGAGACAGCCTACTAATTTCAATGAAAAATTCTTTGGGAGTCATGCTGAAACTATTTTAAACGTTTAGAAGAATTAGTGGTTTAGTAGAAGTGCTGGTTTTGGCATATGCACATGGGTAAGTGACATCTTTTTACCTATAAGTGTAATATATGTCACTATTCAGGTCTTCTTTAATGTTGTACTTCTTAAAATTTTTTTCCATGTCAGGATTGCCCATCTTTTGTTACATGCATTTGTAGGCTTTTTATATTTTTTTTTGTAATTTTAAATGGTACCCTTCCTTTCAGTTTATTACATTAAAAATTTCAACTGAAAAGTTTAAAGACTAATACAATAATCACCTCTATATCTCTGTATTATCTACATAAATGCAAAAATTATTCACATTTTACTTACATTTGCTCTAAAGAATGAGGGGAAAGGGTATAAAATATAATTTTAATATAGAACTGTATAAACTATATATAAATAGTGTGGTATATATATTGATATATATATATATATAGACGGTGCCAAAAATGTATACGCATTTTAAGTATGACATTTGCTCAAAAGACGGCATTAATCAAATGAATGCTATGCTACAGGCAGGACCATCAAAGAAAATGGCAGAAGCACAGTTGGGTGAACGTCATACTACACTTTGCTACCATAATTTGATTCAAATTTGAAATGTCATACATAGATAACACTTCTTAAAATATATATACATTTTTTGGGCACCCGTGTACCTATAAACATACACTTTGGGCTAACTCATTTGCAGATAAGTTCCAGACATAATGACACTTCATCACAAAAAACATACTCTCTAAAAATAAGGGAATTCTTCCACATAACAATCATATTATTATCACACCTAAGAAATGTAATATTAATTCCAAGATAACATCTAAGATACTTATAAAAATGTTATTGCAGTCAAACAGAATGCAATCAAAATAATGTCATTGATTATTATCCCTTTTTAGCTTCATTTAATCCAGAACCATTTCCCAGCATTTTTTTCCCTGTGAGGGACATTTTGAAATATCAGAGACAGATTTCTTTTAAAATGTCCTGCATTTTTGATTATCTGATTAGTTAATTATAATCTTACTTTAACGTTTTCTCATTCACTATATTTCCTGTAAACTGAAAGCGAGGTCCAAAGACATTCTTAGATTCAAATT
Organism: Tarsius wallacei; assembly: GCA_963574415.1. NCBI lineage: Eukaryota > Metazoa > Chordata > Mammalia > Primates > Tarsiidae > Tarsius > Tarsius wallacei. The sequence continues at coordinate 20,804 of CAUYQG010061647.1, read as the reverse complement.
AAATATTATTTTGTCAAGGAGAATTCCTAGGTGAAGTTATGTACGTCATATGTCATCACATCATAAGGAAAGTAGACTCAGGCTTTCCCACTCTCAGTAAAGGGAAATTAGATCACTTATATAAGTTGGTGTTTTCCTATCTCCCCATATGTAATTAGCACTTATCTAGAGGGGAGATTTACTTTAGTTTTAGGTAATTATACTCTTGCCCAGGAACTTTTAATCCAGTGGTTTTAGCATTCTTTGATGATCTTTGCCATGGGGGTTGTAAAATCACAATGTTTCTCTTTTTTTTTTTACTTTATTTTTATATTTTATTTTAAAGATGTGGGGTACAATTCAGGGTTAGGTATACAAACGTTGATGATGCAGTTACCCTTGTTGATGAGGTATGCCCCTCCCTCCCCTAGCAGTTTTCCTCAACTGCCAATCTCACCCCGCTTCCCCTGGCAGTTTCCCACTACTGCCAATCCCTTTCTTATAGCATTATGATAATTGTTCAAGGTCCGCGCATGAGTGAGAACATATGGTACTCTGTTCTTTGTTTCTGTGATAGATCACTGAGTATGATCGACTCTAAATCCATCCAAGTTGCTGCAAAGTCCATATGTTTGTCCTTCTTTATGCCTGCACAATATTCCATTGTGTATATGTACCACATTTTTTAAAATACAGTCCAGCTTCGATGGGCAGCATGGTTGGTTCCATGTTTTTGCTATTGTGAATAGAGCTGCAACAAACATACATGTGCAGGTATTTTTATTGTAGAATGATTTGAGTTTCTCAGGGTACATTCCCAACAGGGGAATTGCTGGATTATCTGGAGTGGGCAAAAGACATGAATAGACACTTCTCAAAAGAAGATACACTGGCAGCCAACAGACACATGAAAAAGTGCTTAGCCTCACTCATCATCAGAAAAATGCAAATCAAAACCACTTTGAGATATCATCTAATCTCAGTAAAAATGGCCATCATTAATAAAACAACAACAGATGCTGGCAAGGATGTGGAGAAAAGGGAACGCGTCTACACTGCTGGTGGGAATGCAAACTAGTGCAATCTCTTTGGAAGACAGTGTGGCGATTTCTGAAAGCACTAGAAATTGACCTTCCACAATGTTTCTAATTCTATCTTTCCTTCTACATTTTTAAAGCCATCATTCTTATATAAAGAAAAGCTTTTAACTTCCCTTCTTTCTTTTTTGTATGTTTTGTATCACATTGTACTTTTGATTTTTATGTATTTAGTTCATTGTAATTTATTTCACTACACAATAATGTCATTTTTTTAGATTCTCAAATTGATCCCAAATTGACCTGTGTGAACCCTTCAAGCTGGAACCTGTGTCCTATTGATATGACTTCATTAGCTTTTCTAGTGCTTCCTTGCTTACTGGCACACTCACACATCCCAGGCTTACCTTGTACTTGCACTATCCCAGATTAAAAATGAAGACTTTTCCAAGGAGGCCTCTGTAGTTAGTGCTACTGCAGTGTCATTTCCTCTAAGTCCTTTTGCTGGATAAACTAGAAATTATTTATATATGTTTCAGTTATGTGTTCATTTGGCGGTTTTCTTTCATAGTTAACGTGCCATGGTTTCTTTATAATATTATATTTTGTATTTGTATCTCTTTTCTCCTACAGCGAAAATCTTGGTTTATAATATGTTTACTTTTGTTTTATACTACAATATTATATAAAATTGCTTCAAAATTGCTATATTACTGCTAACACAATAGTTCCTTGCGGTTTTCGGAGTTAAGAGTACTGTGCTAAAAATTATGGGAAATAATTCTTTTCTCTGAGTGGTTATGTTATCAATTTGACACGCATTAAATTTTGTTTCTTTTCTATTAAACTTTTCATTTATTTTCTGTTTCAATATGTGAACTATTTACATGATTTAAAAATCTAAAGAACGTAGAAAGGTAAGCTCAGATATCAAACTCCCATCCTAAAACCTGAAACTTGTGAAAACATTTCCATTGTCTTGATTTATCTCTTCTGTATTTATTTCTGCAAAAACACACACATCATATTATTATTTCCCTGTTTCTTAAACTAAAATGGTAATACTATATACACTGCTCTACACCTACTTCCCCCCTCCTTAATCTTATGAATAGGGAGGGATTTATGTCATTTAGTTCTAGTACTACATGGTGTTTTTTGTTTGAATGGAACATAGTTTATCCAACTAGTCTACTCTATATAGACATTTAAGTTGCTCTTAATATGTTGCAATTAAAAAAACACTACAATGAATAATCTTGTGTATACATTGCTTATACATCAGTGGAAGTGTATCTTCACAATAAGTTTCTTGAAGTAGGACTTCTGGATCAAATGCATGTTTAACTTTATTATCAAATTACCTTCCATAGTGATTCCACAATTTTACATCTTCGTCAGAAATGTATACACGCTCTTAACATGGCCTGTGTGTTTTGCAACTTCTTACAAGTTACAAAGTGGAACTCCGTGTAGTTTTAACTTGCATTTATCTTGTTAAAAGTGATAATTAACATTTCTTCATATACTTATGGGTCAACTATTATATATTGGAAGTTATATATTTATGTCGTTTTCTGATTTTTTATTTCATTTAGGGTCTTTTTCTTAATTTTTTGAAGATCCTAAAATTTAAACCTTTTTTCTAAGATATAGTTTGCAAATATATTGTTCTTGTTTGTCATTACTGTTTACTTTATTCATGGAGTTTTGTTCTGTGTTTTTATTTTTATTATTATCTTTATTTGGCTGACGTTCCCAAACTTTTATTTGATTGATTTTGGATTTTAAATTATGGTCTAAAAGACCTTTGAAAACTTGTGGTTATAAAGTAGTTTACACGTTTTATTCCAGAATTTGTATGGTTTCTTTTAAAAAAAATTATAGCTCTTAACTATTTAAAGTTTATTCTCATGTAAGTTATAAGATATGGATCCAATGTTGTCATTTTCAAAATGGCTATTTAGTATTCATGCCTCTCTCAAAACATCCAAAACCTCCCTTTGACGATTCTATTTTTCTCCATTTTTTGTTTGTCCATTTAGGTAATAATGTTAAATCCTTTAATATATGTTTTATATGCAAACAATAATATGTTTTCATATGCAATATGACTAGTATTTCCTGCTTTATCTCTATATAATTTAACTTATTTATTTTTCCAGGTAAATTTAAGATCAAATGTCTAGTTTAAAAATATTGTTAATTTTATTGTGATCATTTTAAATTTATATATCAGTTTTGGGAAGATTAACATCTTTATGAGGGGAGACCCCAAAAAAATCCCAGAATTTATTTATAAAAAATTTTGTATTTATTCTTGAATGTTTAAACTTTAGTCATCTTCAATGAAGTGCTTTTTCCAACACTCAAAACTGTATTTGAACATGTAGATTTTGATGCCTTTTAGTGCTTCTGCTGGTTTTTGTTTCACCTCTTCCACATCTGCAAAACTTTTTCTTTTGAGAATTTTTTTCATGTAGGGAAGCAAAAATAGTTGCTCAGAGTGAGATCAAATGAATAGGAAGGGTGAGGCACGAGAATCATGCCATTTTCGGTCAAAAACTGCTGAGTGTGGTGTGGGCAGGTACACTCATAAATCATGAAATGGGCAAATACATTGAGTTTCCCCCCCCAAAAAATTCACTGAAGCCGAATGTAGCCTCTCACAACAATACTAGCTATTGCGCTGATACTGATGGATTTCTAGAACACTTACCCAGTGGGGGAAGCCTGTGCTACAGGGGGCCCAACCTCCAAAAAACAATTCCGTATTTTGGGGCAAACCCCAGTATGATGTTGAGTTACCTTGTCTGGGAGGAGCTTATTCAAATGGTATTTTACTATTGTTTTTAAAGAAAAAGTAAATGTTTCCCTCATACAGATTTTTGGATTCATTTTGTTTGGGTAGCTATATCTTTTAAAATTTACTGTATCTTTCCTGTAACTATTAAAAGGAGGTATTCTGATTACTGTTCATGCATGTGAGGATTATCATATTTTATATGCTGATTTTCTATCCCACTAACTGAATAGTCTTATTATTTATTTTGTACTGTTAGTTTTAGCATTGCTTCTCTTCAGTATTTTGAGTACATTATCATATCATCTGCAAAGGGAGTTTTATCACTTCATCCAGATTTTTAATTTTTTAATGTTTTCTTTTTTCTATAAATTGGCTTATACATCCAGTGCATTAATACATAGAGTGAGTATTTATGTCTTTTTTCTGACTTTAGCAGGAGTGCCTCTCTTGTTTCACCTTTAAGTCAGATGCTAGCTAACTTTATGCTAAGGTGTGTCTGTCTATCTATCTATCTATCTTTCTATCTATCTATCTAATCTATCTATTTATCTATCTACCTATCATCTATCATCACTTGTCATTCTACTTATCTAATCTATTTACTCTATCATCTATTGATTATCCTTCTAGTTATATATTTATCTAGTTTACAGTTAAGGAAGGTCCTATTGATTTCTAGTTCATTAGTGCTTTTATCAGGAATGTTTGTTGAATTTTGTCTTTTTCATCATCCAATCACATTTTGAATACTTTTGCAGAAATTGTAGATAACACATTTGTAAACAGAATCCAAGTCCTTTCCCCCCCCAAAACAGACCATGAGCAATTAGGTTTGATTTTAAAATGCAATCCTTGCTGAATATTGGAAAAGCTATTCACTATGCTTAAGCTCTAAAAGGAATCAAAATGAGATTGGCTTATAGTTTTATTTTTGTGCAATATTTATCACATTTAGAGATCAATACTATACTTCCTTTATTGAAAAAATTAATGTTAGAATGAACATACCACATAATCCAGCAATTTTTATTTTAGCTGTTGATCCTAAAGAATTGAAATCAGAATCTTCAAGAGATGTCAGCATTTGCATGTTCATCGTAACATTCACAATAGTCAAGATATGGATACAACCTAATTGTCCATAGATGAATAGATGACTAAAAATGTGTAATATGCACACAATGGAATATTATTCAGTTTTTTAAAAAAGAAGGAAAATCCTACCATATGTGACAACATAGATGAACCTAGAGGACATTATGTTAAAAGATAGAAGGCAGTCACAGTAGAAAAAATACTGTGTGATTTCACTTATATGAGGCATCTAAATACATGTGAAACACATAGAAGCAGAGAGTAGAATGGTTGTTGAGGGGATGAGGGGAAATGGGCAGTTGCCATTCAACTGGTATTAAGTTTCAGTTATGCCGGATGATTAAGTTTAGAAACTTGCTGTACAGCATACTGCCTATAGTTAACAATGCTGTATTGTACACATAAAAGTTTGTTAAGAGGGCAGATCTCATGTTATGTGCTCTTACAACAATAAAAAAATTAAAAACATAAATAAATTTCATCATTTCCTTCTTCTACGCTCTGCAAGAGTTTTGGCAATGTTAGCAGCATCTGGGTTTGGGGGTATAGTAGGATTTCTGAAAAAACAATGTAATTCTACTCTTTTTTATTTTTTTAAGAGGGCCATTCATTGATAACTTCCCCTATTTCTTCCATTGATCTGGTATTTTTTTCCTAGAAGATATTGTTGATAAATTATATTTTCTAGTAAATCATCCATTTCACAAGGGTTTTCAGATTTATTTACAGAGTTTTGCAAATGACTTTCTCTGTTTCAATGGTTACTTTAGCGGTATCATTATGAATTGTACTTTTTTTCTTGATTAGTTTTGGTGAGGATATCTAGTACTTTTTCACAGAAGTAACACTTTTAAAAAATTTTATTTATTTGTTTTTTATTTAAAAGATGTGGGTACAATTCAGGGTTAGGTACATAAGTGATCATCGTACAGGGGAAGTTTGGGCCTCTCATTGGCCCTCACTTCGCCTGGTTTGAGACTAGGTACGCTTTTGTTTGGATGGTTTTTCTGATTGTATTTCATTAATTTCTGCTCATAGTCAATATTATTTTCTTTTGCTCTTTTTCAGTTTATTCTGCTTTTCACTTGCAGTTTTTTGAATTGGGTATTTAATGCATGTATTTTATTATTTTCATTTATGTTGCTATCAGTACTTAAGGGTGTGACTACTTTATCATTGCTTTAAATGTATCCCATAGAATCTAAAATGTAGTAATTAATTTTAAAATTTTGAGATGAAAGGAATTTTTTTAATGCTGATTTTTAACATACTGAGCTGTGAACTGAGAACATTGCTTACGTAATTTGTATGTATTGAATTTTTCTTTGTGACCCATTAATCTCATGAATGTCTCATATGCATTCATTCTCAATTGCTAGAGTGAAAAGTTTGAGGTATACCCTATTAGATATACTTTAATAATTAGCGTGCTGAAGTCTTCTATATATTTAGTGATTTTTTTGTCTAGGTGGATCAGATTACAGGCCCCAGAAGTTACATGCAGGTGCGTGGCAGCTCTGCCACTGGAGGGGATGGGGTTGCTCTCAGTGCCAGTGGCCCAGACAGGTGGATTTCAGGCTCTGAAGAGAACACATCTCACCTCTGTTTGTCTCATGGGTAGCCTTCCTGGTGCACTGTACCTCTTGTTTCTCAGGTTATAGGACATTGTGTGAGCCAAAATTCTGGAGACTTGGTTGCACCCCTGGGTCCAGCCAGAATAGTGACACTGTAGCACTCATGGTAGACATAAGGGTATGTCAAGAGTGTTTCAGGGATGTGGAGATGCAGGGGATGTTGGGCTCTAAGGCAGGAAGTGATCTGGTGGAGGCTGGACTCTCAAAATGGCATTGTGTTGTAGCTGCTTGGGTCTGGATGAGAACCTGTGTGAGCTCCGTTTCTGGAACAATGTCATTGTGTAGACTCCAGGCAGCTTCCTCTAATTAGTCTCAGGGCCACAAGGGCTGATGTGATCTCCTATAGCTAAAACTGCAGAAGTTCATGGTGTGTGGCTCGCTGGGGATCTCTTGCTTATCTTTACCCCACAATAGGGAGTCTCTCCTGGCTCTAAGTCAATTCCAACCGCATTGGCTGCTTTTCTCTCTTCTCCTTCAATTCCTGAGAAGTCCCTTGTCACTAACTTTCTGAATTACTGCATTTTTTTTTTTTTTTAGAAACTCCGTTTTGTTTCTTATAGAGGAGGTGAGTGTCAGGTGCCTCAATTCAGCCATCTTGAAGTCTTCTTCTCAAGGAGTAATTTGGTCTTTCATATCTTGTTACATATGAAACACATTTCAAAAGGCTATAACTGACATAGTGATTTCTCTAATGAATCTAGGTAAAGCAAATTGAAGATCTCTGGAAAGTATTCACCATTCTAGACAGTATTAAAAACATTTGTGATGCATAGGGGGAGGTCAGAATATCAATATTTAACGTTTCGGAGGAAGTTGACTTCAACCATCATGGATTACACTGAGGATTTTAAGACTTCAGTGGAAGAAGGCACTACTGATGTGACAGACATAGCAAGATAACTAGAATTAGAAGTTGAACCTGAAGATATGACTAAATTGCTGAAATCTCATGACAAAATTTGAACGCATGAGGAGTCTTTTCTTATGGATGAGCAAAGAAGGTAGTTTCTTGAGATGGAAACTCCACTCCTAGTGAAGTTGCAGTGAACATTGTTAAAATGACAACAAAGGATTTAGAATATTACATCAACTTAGTTGATGAAGCAAAAGCAGGATTGTGAAGATTGACTCCAGTTTTGTAAGAAGTTTTACTCTGAGTAAAATGCTATCAAACTACATCACATGCTACAGAGAACTCTTTTGTGAAAGAAAGAGTCAATTGATGTGGCAAATTCCACTGTTGTCTTGAAACAGCAGTTTGATTGATCGCCACAGCCACCCCAACCTTCTACAACCACCACCTTGATTAGTCAGCAGCCGTCAGCAGGAAACTCCACCAGCAAAATGATTACAACTTGCTGAAGGCTCAATGATTATTAACATTTTTATCAATAAAATATTGCTTTATTGCGATATTCACTTTATTGCAGTGGTCTGGAACTGAACCTACAATATCTCTAAGGCATGTCTGTACTTACAGTGTATGTGTATACATATGTGTATGTATGCTTTCTCTTCTTTTTTACACCAAAATAATTCCATGAATAGGTAATATATGGTAATTTCGCTATGTGACAACACTCATCAACAAAGTTTTCATTGACTTTTAAAAACACTGAACCTCATTTGTGAATATGAGAAGACAAAATAAATTGATCACGTCTTATTTAGACACAATTGTGTTAGCCTGCAGAAGACACAGTTTCGGTTTATATATATCTTTTTTTCTTTCCCTGTACTGCAAAAATACTCTGAACATTTTAAATTAGTAGTGATTCCTCAAAATTATTTTGAAATAGTACATCAAAAGCATGTATTCATAATAAATCCAAAGTTTCAATTCTCAAAATTACCATTCATAAAAAGGAGAAAAATTAAAGAAATAGTAAATCTGTAGGGAAGGTGAATATTGAAGTCCAAATCCTTGGTTCTAAGATGGCTTTTTATAAAATATTGTCAATGCACTTGGAATCTGGTAATAATGGGCAACGTATGATTATGTGCTTCTTTTACTTGTGTTTCTTATTGTAATCTATGCAATGAATACTGAGACCTTGGCAATATCTAAGATTTTCCTTTAATTCTAACTTTATATATACATGTTAAACAAATTTGCAAAAACCCCACTCCCATATGCTCATTTACTCTTGTTTTTAAATAATAGTTAAATTAAGCTGCATAAAGAATAGAAAAAAATGCAGTTATTTTGGACTTTAAAGACCCATTTTAGCACATGGGTCTCACAAATTTATGATTTTTTAAAATTTTTATGAAAATAAATGTAAATCATGGAGGTAGTTTAAATTTTAATAATCGTTCCTAGAACTTTTCTCATTTGAAGTAACTCAAGCATTTTAGAAAAAATTTTATTTTGTAAAAACTGATATCAAGGAGGGAAAACTTTTGTCTGTCCTTTTTTCCACTCTCGTAAGTCGAGTTGTTCTTAATTTAACATCTTAAGTTTACTAAACTAAAAAGAGTTTAGACAATCATTATCTATAAGCTATGTATGTGTGTCCTTAGGTTTTAACTACGGCTACCCTGAAATTAGAACTAAAGATGGAAAGCACATGGCTATGAGCTCATCATGCCATAATGAGCTGGGCTTCAGAGATTGCAAAGTGTTTCGCTTCCACAATATGCAAATTGTGTACAATGCCAGATGCAGAAGCGCTGATACAGTTGCCAAGTTCTGTGGAGGGCATGGTGATTCATTCACAAATTGTCACAAATTTAGATACTCAGGAACTAGCAGCCTGTTTAAGGCTGCCTACATGCATGGTTACTGTGGACTATTGTATGGCATTCTGGCACCTGGAAGAAGACCTCAACCTTAAATTTTGTCATAATCTACCATGATATCAGACTTGGTTAACCCCAGGATATAACTCAATATTTTTTTGTGCCCATGGATATTAGATCTGCTTGCTTATGATAGAGAGAAATTATTCAATTCAAAGAGAAGTTTAACTTCAATGTAAATTAGTACCTCTTTCCACATTAAGATTTACAGATTCCTCATTTGAATTTTGTTGTCTGCATAAGTCAACGTTTTAGCTTCTATATTTATGAAATATCCAATTTTAGATTCTACATGACATATGATTATATATATTTTCAACATCTTTGTATAATATGTTTATTTATTCAGTAAATATTATTTGATGACTTATGAGGAGACAGAGACTGTGTTCAGCTCAACAGCAATAAAAAAATTAGAGTGTGTCTTAAAAATGACTAAGTCTGGTTTAAATATAAATACATCATATGTTCTTTGTTATCTATGTGTGACCAAAGCTATTTCATTTTTTAAATACTTGATTTTGGGGGTGTTTTTGAGGAGTGAAACAAAAATTTTATACTGGAAATAATAAATCCTGGCTAGTTGTCAAGATATTATTCATTCCTCTGAATAACAGCGTAGAGAGACTTTTACAAAAGTGTAAGTTGCCTTGTTCACTCAATCAATTTTCTGCAGGTTTATCCCTGAGGTCTAATGTTTTGGCCTAATGACCTTTTTTTCCAAGATATCAATCTTCGGAAATAATGAAATACTGAGAGTGTAAAGGCTAGCGAATCTTTGAAAAATTGACTTTCTTAAGGGAAAAAAAAGCTATATTTTTTCTTTTTATATAAAATAACATAGATGCATGCAGTGTGTATACAAGATATCAATGGAACACATGCATTCAAAAGTCTAGATAGTTTACAGCAGGTGCAGTAAACTATGGCTTGTGGGACAAATCAAACCCAGTACCTCTTCTTGTAAATAAAGTTTTATTGGGGGCAACCCCTTCGGGTGCCCTCCTGCTGTGGGAGCTTTCCTGTCCTCAATAAATCCTGCTTTGTCACATAAAAAAATGAAGTTTTATTGGAACACAACGATTCTCACTTGTTTACATACCATCTATGACTGCATCCATGCTACAGCAGTAGAGTTAACTAGTTATGGCAGAGATAATGTGGCCCACAATGCTTAAACTGTTTATTATCTAGCTCTTTTCACAAAAAGTTAGCAGGCGCTGATCTATAGTTGTGTTTTACATTCCTATAAAAAAAGTGTTTCTTTTACTAATTAACTAATATTTGCAATATAATGACCAAATACAAAATACTAAATATGAATATTCAGATTAAGTTATATGAGTTTTCATTACATATGCAAAATATTGAATAGAATAAAAAAACTTTTGCATAGAAACTAACCTATAGAAACCAAGAAGTTAAAAGAAACACAAGTGCAATCCAGTGACTGATTTTTTTCTCTTAAAAAATACTAAATTTATTACTATATTTTCCACATGTATAAGGATCAGCGAGGAAAACAGAACTTACAGTGGGTAGTTCATTACAAAGTATTTGATGCAGACAGTAGTTAAGAAGACAGAAGAATTAAACTGGGGATGGTGAGTCAACTCAAAGGTACCAATTATATGGTGCCTCTACAGTTTGTAGTGCTGAAAGACTGAAAGGGTACAAGAGTTCAGGAGCTAAGTCTTCCCACTAGAAGCTGAAATCATAGCAGGGGCTGCCCACTAGGACCTAGGACAGTGTGTGGGGGGTGTATTTGTTTTGTGGGCTCCTGTAACAAATCATCATAAATCGAGTGGCTTCAAACAACAGAAATCTATTCTCTTACAGTTTGCAGCTCCTGAGATCTGAAATTAAGGTGTAAGCAGGACCTTACTGACACCTTACTAAAGACTCAAGGGAAGAATTATCCCTGCTTCTTCTAACTTCTAGTGGTGTTGACAATCCTTGGCATTCCTTGGCTTTTTGCTGTATTTTTCCAATTTCTACCTCCATCTTTAAAAGACCATCTTCATTTTTTGTGTCTTTCTCCTCTATGTTCAACTTTCCTTTTTCTTATAAGGGCACCAGTAATTGCATTTAGGGCCCAGCCTAGTCCATCTAGCATGGCATGTGATTGCATCTGCAAAGACTCTATTTCCAAATAATATCACATTCTCTGGTTCTGGGTAGACTTGATTTGTGCATGTGTGGAAGGGCCTAAAGGGTGCTATTTAACTCAGTACATGTGGCCTGCAAGCAAGAGTTGGATCCATTTGGGGGAATTGTTAGAGATGCCACCTGAAGCATTTTCCCATTCAATGGCTTTCATTTGCCAAACATAATGAAAATGCAGTAGGTAAGGGAGTCTGGAGAATGTGGTTTGCAGAGGACAGTTCTTTGAGATACAGATCAGATCAGGGGCTGGCTAGGTATAAATCTGGGAAACATGCAAAGCAGAAAACCAGCAAATAAAAAATAATCTGCTCACCATGTTTTAAAAATTCTTTAAGATCTCTTAACATTTTAGATCCATACCCCCCAAAAAAAATCGTGGGTGAAGTTATATGATGTTTGGAGTTTGCATAACAATAATCCGGGGAAGTGGACAGAGTGGGTTAGGATCTAGATCAAGATGTTTCAACATCACCACCACTGGAATTTGAGGCCAAATAATACTTTGTTATGGGCAACTGTGCATCATAAGACATTTACCAACATCTCCATCCTCTACCCACTAAATACTAGTAGCACCCTTCACACACACTAGTTGTGAAAACCAAAAATGTCTCCAGATATTGATGAATGTCCACTGGGGGTCAAAATTGGCCCTGTTTGAGGATGACTGGTTTAGGTAAAACAAAATTTACTTTATTTTAATAATTGTTGATGATGGCTGATAGGCACACGTTGGCTTGTTATATCATTCCATGTTTTACTATATTTTAATTTTTCCACCACAAAAATTGAACATAAAATGAACTATCGTAGAGTCTGTTCTGCTTCTGCTAGATTTAGTATTTGAATTAAGGCTGTTGATAAAGGTCACATAAGTCAATACTTGAGCCAATTAGTAATGATGCTAATGAATTCTGAAGGTCAACTTCTGAAATGATTTTGTGTAGAGAGAAATTGAGCGATTTTACATGCTCTGTATCTTCATCATCAATATTCATGTAGTAAGTATATAAGCATATACAACATTATATTAGTTATTAAGTTTTAAAATATATTTACACATATACAATCCACATCTACAGAATTTTCAGTGAAGTACAGATGGCTCTTTTGCATATAAAGTAAGGTCATTGATTTGATTTTGCATTTGCCAATGCAAAAAGATAATTACATAATATCACACAACATAAGATTGTTGCATTCTAAGATGAACCAGAAGTGAGTCTGAGGGTAAGAATGTGAATTCCAGTTGTGACATTACCTAAATTCTTATTTTGAACAAATGATCTCTATAAACCTCACTCTTCTAAGGGCAAAAATATTCTACCTAATACTACTAACGTGATCTTTTAAAAACATATAAATAATTTTTTATTTCCCTCTTACACCTTTAAGGATGAATTGCAAAATCCTTGGAATGGTATCTATAGTCTTTAAACTCGAGTCTTTGCTTATTTCTCTACTTAAGTGTTCCTACTTACATCTCTACTTATGTATATTTCTCACACCTCTATGCTCCATTCACGATAAACCACCTACAGTTCTGCATATGTGCCAAGTTCCTAATTTCTCTATATTTATCCACATTCCCTAGATCAACACAGTCCCCATCTGGCCCACTTCACATTTTTATATTACTAGCCTGACTCCACAGCCATTTGAATTTCAATCCCCTATTCATGCATGAAGACTTTGCCCCGTTGTATGACACAAGGCATTCATGTAAATATCAAGCTAATGGTTAAAATTTATACTAGACCCCAGTTATAGGGTATTTCTAATACATATGTTTGAATGCATAATTATGCAATGTATTATTTTTCTGTGGCAATTTTTATAGAGTAATGATAATTTAGACGTCCAACATTTCTAGCTTCTTTATTAATCTGATAGTGTCTCTCACTTCTATTTTTCTACACTTACTGCCCTTCAATAAACTATTTTTAACAATAACTTCTCGAATGACTTTCTCTTTATGGTTTACTTTTATTATTCATGAACTTCTGTAGGTAACTGTGAGACGAGATCCTGGCATTTGGCTTTTTGCCACTCCACTCCATTTCCCTATTAGAAACCTAAAACACCATGACTAAAACCAAGGGACTATGGACAAGACAACGTTTAGCTTATGTTTATCTTTAGGTAGGACTGAAATTTGCCTTCACCCACTTTGGAGGCATGCACAGTGAGTTCCCATTGAAAATGCACAAAATAGTCAAACAAGACAACATATCTTCCATTTCCTTCAGCCTGAGAGCAAATGGTTAAGTTTTAGAAATGGAGGAGATACTGTTTGGAAGCTTAAAGCAGATTTTGGCTTGAAACTGCAGCCAGGTTGGAACTTTATTTGTAACTAATAGTTAAGCAATCTGATCATTTCCTTGAAGTCCTTTCCCCATCTGTTGAAAACATTACTGAGTGGTTGGAGATGCTTGAGTCAGCTGAGTTTCAGATAAAATCTGGTATCAGTAGAGCATCAGATCAGCTGGAAAATTATATTCTAGATTTGAGACATTCATTTTTCCAAATTTCCTGCCTGGGGAAAATCAGCATTTTTCTAGACACAGAAAACAAGGATAATCCAGGATAATCTATACTTCTTTTGTCAATATATGTTGTTTAAGTTTTTATGTTATATAATTATTATACATATATCATAAAGCAGAGAATACTTATCAAATTCTGTAATGAGACTATACAGCTATTGCATAAATACAGAACTCACTCCCAGGTTGGATGCACGCCTTTATAGAGAACAAAGCAAAACCCCCATAAATGTATATATATGCGATTTTTTTCAGTAAAAATTATTCTCCTTTTGTGCATTCTTGCATAATATTGCATAAAAGTTTACATTTCCATTAAGGTTTGGTCTATGTATATCTAATATGTTTTTGTAATTTGGAGAAATAACTTAAATAAACTTACACTTACTAAGCCCAAATCATCTTTCTTACTCACTTTGATATAATAAATATTCTAAATTGCAAGGGTGATAGGTGATCATTGTGTTAGAAAGGTATCTTCTCTCAGTTTCCTCTCCTACTTACACTCTCATATCGGAACTTAATAATCCTTTAAATATGAGAACACTCTTCTTATAAATTCTCTTTAAAATATAATTCCAAACACATATGCCATTATTTAATTTTACTCCTTAGTAGCAATGTGCTTCAGTACCAAAGGAGATTTACTTGTAAATTAGAAACCCAAGTGTTACTTTGGAACGAAAGTCCCCTTAGTAAAGGAATTTTTAAACAGCAGATCATTTACTGTCAAACTCTAAACACCACATAGTAATGTTCAAGCGTCCCTTAAAACAAATTGTCCCCATTTCAGATTTCAAAATTAAAAGAGAAAGAGAACTTCCAAACATCCTTCATTCCAGGAATATGAACGGGTTATGACCCTTGCAGTGATCAGTTGCTGCTTGTTAACAAAGCGTGCCCCCAGTTGCATACCTGGGATGAAAACGATGGCTGGTTTGGTGAGTCACTCAACCCCTTAGGACATTTTTGCAAATAGAGGCAAAACATCAAGACCTTTCTCAAAAATTAAATCAGCAAGCTTCCTAGTTATCCTCCTGGCTTAAGCAGAGGGAGTACATTCCTATTCCCTGATGCACCTTGTAAGAGCAGAGCTGCCTGAGTATAGTTCAGAGATGCCTTTAGCATGAATGAAGGCTGGAAACAAATAGCCTTTTCAGAATATAAAGCAGAAAAAGTTTTCTCTTTCCATAAACCTGTATGGAATACTTTTATAAAAAGATAATTATTCTGTAGGACCAATGAATAGGAGATACACCAGTGAACTCTAAGCAAGGTCAAAATTTTAGGAAATAATTTCATTTACTTATAATGTGCTTTTTATAAAGACATCGGAATATATGTTTCCATGGGTACCTATTTCAAATACTACAATCTATTTTTAGCTTTATCTATTTTAAATTGATTTTGAATACAAGCATGCCACACTTTTCAGCAGCGCTGTCCAATGGAATTTTCTGCACTATTATTCTATGTCTACATTGTCGAATATGGTAGCCTCTAGCCATATACATGGCCACTGGACACTTGAAAGGTGACTAGTGAGACTGAATAAACGAATTTTTATTTTTAAAATTTTAATTAGGCAGGGCTCAGTGGCTCAACCTGTAATCCCGCGCTTTGGGAGGCTGAGGTGAGTGAAATGCCTGAACCCGCGGGTTCGAGACCCGCCTAGGCAACTTGGCGAGCCCTCATCTCTACAATAAATCAGAAAAAAATTAGCCGGGCATGGTAGCGCTGGCCTATAGTTCCAGCTACTCGGAAGGCTGAGGCGGAAGGATTGCCAGAGCCCAGCAGGTCGAGGTTGCGGTGGCCGGGAGCGGCCACTGCACTCCAGTCTGGGCGACTGAGTGAGACTCCAACTCAAAAAAAAAAAAAAAAAAAAAGTAATTTAAATGGAAATGGATGTGTAGCCAGTAGCTACAGCACAGCTTTAGAACATTTCTCTCAAGCTTTTATATTTACCAGGAGATTTTGGTCAAACAAAAATTCAGATGCAGTGTGTCTGGGGTGGGACCTGCGAGTTTGCATTTCTAGTAAGCTCCCAGGCAATGTCCATGCTGGTGCTCAACTAACTACACCTCAAGTAGCAAGCCTTTTAAAAAATAATTCTCAAATGTTGCTGCATATTAAAAGAACCTGGAAAACATAAAAACCTCAAATGCCTAGCTGCACTCAATATCAAACCAATCAATAATATTCTTGGAGAGTCACAAGCTTCAGTATTGTTTCATGTCTCTCTAGGTGATTGCAATGTTCAGCTGAGTTTGAGAACTAGTGTTTTGAAACAGTGCTTATTATCACTTGAAGTGGAGTGGAGCCTGAGATTTTTTCATTTATTGTAAACTTCCAAGTAATTTCAAGGTTATTGATTTGTTCTAGACATTGCTACTCAAAGGGTGTGTCATGGACCAAAATAATTAGCATCACCTGGGAGTGTTTGAGAAATTCAGGACTTTGGGCCCCACTCTAATTAAATCAGAATCTGTGCTTGAACAGCCCTCACAAGCAATGTTCATGTTCATAATAGTTTAAGGGCACTTACCAGAAGATCTTAACCATTTTTGTTAATATGACTTTGAGGAGTGTAGGTAGGTTGTAAATTGAGCTCAGTGATTCTAAAGTATGATCCCAGGTCTGGCAGCATCTTCATCACCAAGAACATATCAGTAATTCAAATTTCACCGTAGCCCTTAGATTCATATTTTGGGTAAAGAGTCCTGCAATCTGCTTCATTGAACCCTTTGGTGATGTTCATGCATGTTAAATTTTGAGAAATATTACTCTGGCTTTTGTTAAGTGCATAATTCTTAAAAAATGCTTTGGCTAGTAATATTTATTTTGTATAGTTCTTGAGATGTATATAAGACACATCCCAGATATTTTGCATACATAATGTTGTACACAATATGAGAAGAGACTATGTATTCCAAAGAACAGTACCATAACATTGATGCCCAATTAATATTTATTAAATGGTCGATTGAATGGTTATTTGTAAATAAAATACATAATATGTAAAACCTGTAGAATCTTCCAGGATGATCTTTAAAAATGTAAATCTGATCATTTTATTTCCTCAAAAAATTATTTAATGCCTTATAATTTCTCTAAGGATAAACTTAAAACTTCTTAAATTGTACTACAGGGTCTGACCACATCCTATGCCACTGTCCACTATCACCACTCTTCAAGATCTCCCATTGACCACGCAGTCCTCTATAACAAAATTATTCTAGATTTTCATCACTTTGGTCTTTGAATAACACTCCTTCCTACCTCAGGACTTTTGCCATGCTGTTTTTTCTGCAGAGATTATTCTTTGTATATTTGCCGCATTACTTAGTTAACCATTTCTTATTCTTTAGATAACACGTCCCATATCTCTTTGAAGATAATTCTCGCCTGAATAAGTGAAGGTCACCTCTTATATTTTCTTATGGCCATTTGTATTTTTATTTAGTTCACATCTGTTAGTATTTATCCATTTATTTGTTTAATTGTTTAATTTCTATCTCTGTTTTTATATTGTGGTTTACATAAAGTCAGAGATTATATATGAACTATTTCCTCAGTGTCTAGCACATAGTAGCCATGTAATATCTACAGAATGGATGAATAAAGTAATTCATTAAAATTAGAATAATCTATCAACTGTAATGCTCCATCTTTTTTTCTCCATTGCTCTCCATCTCTACTTATGTTACAAATTAGAAAATTGAATGACCAAACTTTATGCAGAAATACTCATCTTAGAATACCTAAAGAGCTCTTTTAATATATTTTCTTTATATAAATTAGACATTGGTTAGGCACAGAAGCTCACACCTGTTATTCTAACATTTTGGGAGGCCGAGGTAGAAGGATTGCCTGAGCCCAGTAGTTCAAGACCAATCTGAGCAACATAGTGAGACTTTGTCTCTACAAAATATAAAAAATAAAAAATTAGCTGGGCATGGGGGTACCGGTCTGTAGTCCCAGGTTCTCAGGAGACTGAGGTGGAGGGATTGCCTGCCCAAAAGGTGTAGACTGTGATGAACTGTGGTTGTGCCACTGTACTCCAGCTTGGGTGACAAAGTAAGACCCTGACTCAAAAATTAAAAAAAGAAAAGAAAAGAAATTACTAACCATTATATTTCAAATGAGAGACAATAGTCTAATTGGAATGATTTTCTTTGTTGTCTTTTAAAATTATTTTTAAAAAATATTTCTGTATTTCTGCTTTTTTCAGAGCAGATACATTGGTAACTAATTTATTGCCTGAGCCACCATTTTGGGAGATCACTGATAATTCAGCATTAAATGTGATTATTTTTCATGTTTTTATTTTCTCTGTATTAGTTTCCTAGGTATGTCAAAACAAATCACCACAAATTTGGCAGTTTAAAACAACAAGCATTTATTTTTTCACAGTTCTAGATGCCAGAAGTCTGAAATCAAGGTTTTGGCAAAGTTGGTTCATTCCTGGGGGCTCTGAGGGAGAATCTGCTCCATGCCTCTCTCTTAGCTTCTGGTGGTTGCTGGCTATTCTTGGTTTGTGACAGCATAACTCGAATCCTTGCCTCCATCTTCACATGGCCATCTTCCATCTGTGTGTGTCTAAATTTTCCTCTTATTGTAATGACAACAAATATCATATTAGGTTCCGCCCTTATCCAACATGACCTCATCTTCACTTGAATAGATCTGCAAAGTTCCTATTTCCATGAGGTTCTGACCGGACATGAATTTTAGGGGACAGTATACAACTCAGTAGTCTGTTCCCAACAAGGGGATAAAGATTTAGAGAGAAGGCAAACAATGAACTTTTTTAAGGTATCTGCTTATTCATTTAGTCTATCTCTTAACGTTCACTCAATAACATTGTGAAGTAGACAGTGTTATCTCCATTTGACAAATGACAAAAAACAAGATTAAGAGAGATCAAGTAACTTGATAAGGTCATATGTCTCATTTGTACCTGAAGTGGACTTAAGCCAGATCCTGTATGATTTTTTAAATTTTTATTTTATTGACATATAATATTTGTACATATTTACGGGGTACCTAATGGTGTTTCAATACATGTAAAGTGTAGTGATCAGATCAGGGTAATTAGCATATCTATCATCTCAATATTTATTATTTCTTTGCCTTGTGAGCATTCAACATCCTCCTAGCTATTTGAGACTTATAATATAATATTGTTGATTATAGTCATCCTACAGTAGTAAAAAATGCTAGAACTTACTTTTCTTATTGATTTTTAACAGAAACCTATGCTCTTTTTATTACTTCATGATCCATATTGGCCCGTATAAGGTCTCCCTACCCTACCACATCCCGTGAACTAGAATCATACACGTTAATTGTATAAATCCAATATTTGTTTAAACTTTTGCTAAAATGTTAAAACGACAATATTTGCCCTTAGAGTTTGATATATACTCATTGCCCAGCTCTTAGACAAAGGAATTTTGCCAGTTCTGCCTCTTTATCATTTTAATAATTACCTTCTGATGTATTACGCAGGTGTATCATGAAACACAGCACTTGCCAAAGGTAAATCTGTGCCCCTTGGACTTATATATTATTCTCCACTTTCCTCCATAGCTTTATATGTGTACTAACTGGTCATTGGGGTCATAGGTCATGCACAGATAAGTTATATATATGTTTTCATTTTAAAAACTGACAAACAAATCTTAATTAACCACTGCCATCAGAATTTCCCATTATTTTGTACATTATTCTAAGCATTCTTCTATTAATGCTTTCTATGAGTGATCAGCTTCATGTCATTATGTAACTTGTGAATGCAGTAACATACAAAATAATTTTTACAAGTATTTGGTCTTGAATATTTTCTGATAATTTCTATAGTGAATACAAGAAACATTTGATTCTATATGTGCTATTTTACTAGACTAGAAGAATCAGAGAAAATTAAAAAGTAGTCTGAATCCTGTAAATGTGTCATTTTAATCAAAGTAAATACTAGAAATAAAATATTTTAGTAATTTCTGCAAAGATGAATACAAACATTATTTGAAGATAGTTCTGAATAAAAAATATTTGTGTGTTTGTATATATAACTTTTCTGTATTAAAATGATCTATTTTGTTATGAATAAGCCATTACTGTTTTTAAAGGAGATTAAAGAATATCAATTAATGCTTAAAATAAATTAATTAATGAGGTAGGCTAAATAATTCTGTAGTAAAAACAATCTCCAAACTTTGACGGCTTATAAAATAAAGATATAAATCTCATTGAGCTTCAGTGTGTATGGTGAATTGGGAGCTAGGCACTACAGCATCTCAACTTAGGACCAATTCTTACATAGTAGCCACTATCCCAAACTTTAGGGTTGCTTTGGCAAAGTTAAACACAGAGAATCATGAATCTCCTATCTCTTTTAATGTGTCTTAAAACTTCTGCTTGAAAGTGGCATTCAAGACGGACGAGAAGATGGCGGCGGGACAGCCCGGTCTGTGAGACGCTCCACAAGGAAGAACACAGAGAGCCTCTAGCTGTCTCTCCGGGGGCTGCGGATCCCATCGTTGGCAGCCCACTGTTCACGCGGAACTCGGTGGTCACTGCTGCTGAGATATCACGCTGATCTGGACAGCCTGAAGCTGCGGATAGAGCAGCCGCTGCAGCCACCGCCTCAGTAGCGCCATTACAGATCACCTCTCCCATGCCGGAGGTGATCCACGACTTCAGACTCTGAAGCTTCTCCAAGCAAGATCTGCTGAGA
>CAUYQG010061645.1:0-30711 GCA_963574415.1 Tarsius wallacei | reverse complement strand
AAAATAGAATAGCTGTCATCAATGCTTGCATGTCATTAATCCAGTGTGGCTCCTTCCACCACCAGGGAGCAGCTCAGATATTTGAATGGTAAAGAAGATGGTGAGAGTGTGGCAGAATGTGGCAAATGCTCAAATATATTTCTTATATGATTGAGTGAATGAACTCAGAAACACATGAATAACTGCCCCTGGGTCAGCAGTTGGCCCCATGGCAATCACCTGGGATGACAGATTGTCTCCCACTAACTCAGTGGCAAAAAGTGGGCTGGTAGCAGTTAAAGGTGTTTCTTTTGAAAGTCAAGCGGCAAGCTTTAAAGACCCGCCAGGCCGGTTTTGTCTGAAAAAAGCCAAATGGTCAGAGACTGATGGCTCTCATGGAAATGCAAAAGGAATAGTTCCTAATTCACAACTGCTCTCCTGATCAATTACAGTCCCTGCTCACCCTGCATTTCCTGGAGACCATTTGTTCTTTGAAAGATTTGATTTTTCTGAACACAACCTTGTGAATTCCAAAGAAAATATGTGATCGTTCAACACGACCCCCTCCCTTACCTAAACAAAGGTATAAGACCCTCTTCTCCCGTTCCTGGGGGCTCGACCTGGAAGCATTAACCCGTCGAGCCCACCAGCATAATAAAGTTGACACATCCTATAATAGTCTCAGTGTCACGTATTCTCTATCTTCCCGCTACAAGAGGACTCTCATTGTGACACAGGCACACAGGTCCAGGATGTTGGGCCTTGTGCTAGGAGAATTGACAGAGTCTTTAATTACAAATATCCTCAGTGATTTGGCAAAGATACAAAACAAGTGCTTTAAATAAACAGGGCGGTAGTTCTGTGTGTGTTTGTGTATGTGTGTGTGTGTGTGTGTGTGTGTGTGTGTGTGTGTATGTGTGTGTAGGATTCAAAGATCTAAGAGCTGCAGACACTGAAAACAAGTCTAGTAAAGCTATCTTATGTCTTACAGACCATGTGCTGTTTCTCAGTAAACTGGGTGATTCCAATGTTTTGAGCCAAGCTACAATTCTTCTCTCAAGTTGAGGGATCACCATTTTTAGGTTGCGAAGTTGGAGTTTACAAACAAAGAAATAGAAGATCAAAGTTGTTCTTGGAGTCGGCATCTCCTATAAAACACCAGTGTTCATGGGCAATTGCTGGCTTCATCAAATCATCTCTTTTAACAGCCTTGTTGTGTATTTCAAGCACAAGTGAAACTAGAATAGTCAAAGATAGCCCTGCCTGTCACCAGATTCAGTAGTGATCAGCTCGTGACCAATCTTGTTTCGTCTGCACCCATTTTCACGTGATTTTGAAGCAAGGCTGACATATCACTTAATCTATAAATTTGTCAGTATATGCCTGCCAAAGGTAAAGAAATGTTTTAAAAAGCAACTAAGGTATTATTACCCTTTGGAACTATCAATACACTTCTCTAGTCCAGGGAAGCAGGGTTCCCTGAAGAAATGGCTGTGTCTAAGTCTGGCATGGGAAATTTCATGATGAGCCTGGAGCATCTTCTAGTATCAGAGGGATGTGCTCAGGAAAAGCAGCATGATAGGGATAGGTAAACTGGACAGAGGAGTTAACTGAAAAAGCTCCCAATGGCCAAATCTGGAGCAACTGAGCAAGAAAATTAAGTAGTTGCGGCAAAGTCCATGTATTTGTCCTTCTTTATGGCTGCAAAATATTCCATCGTGTATATGTACCAGATTTTCTTTGTCCAGTCCAGCTTCGATGGGCGACATGGTTGGTTCCATGTTTTGCTATTGTGAGTAGAGCTGCAACAAACATATGTGTGCAGGTATCTTTTTTGTAGAATGATTTGAGTTCCTTCGGGTATATTCTCAATAGGGGAATTGCTGGGTCATATTTAAGGTCAATTTGTAGTACTGGATGATAGCCCAGAGCACAAAATTAATATCCATGAGTCCATGCTCCTGTAAATAAATGATTGAACAAAAATAAACACACGGAAGGAAATAGACAAATTCGTACAGAAGATAATTCCAAATAATTTATGGAGATGCTCTGCTCTCAAGGAGGTGGAGTGTAAATCCCCACTCCTAAAGTGTGGCCTGCCGATAATGACTTCCTTCTACAGGACACAGTATGTAAATCAGAGCGAGAGTGACATTACAGTGTAGAAACCTGACAACAGCACCGCAGCCATGTGATGGAGATCAACATCAACAAGGCAGTCATGCTGATACCATGTACCCTTAATGTGAGGTGATGAGGAGGATACTTTGCCTCTCTGCTTTTCCTCCAGTAACCCACAACCCCTACCTAATCCTGAGAAAAACCTCAGACTGATCCCAGTTGGGGACATTCTACAGAATACCTGAGCAGGGTGACTCAAAACTGCCAAGGTCATCAAACACATGGAAAGTCTGAAAAACTGTCGCAGCCAGAGGAGCTCAAAGGAGACATAGTGACTAAATATAACCTGGCAGCCTAGACGGGACCCCAAAACAGAGGAAGGACATTGGGTAAAAATTAAGGAAATCTGAATGACGTATGGTCTTTAGCTCATAGCTATGTGTATCAATATTGATTCCTTAGTCATGGCAAGTGTATCACACTATTCTGATATATTAACAAGGGAAAATGGGTATGAGCTAATTGGGTGCTCTCCTTTCTTTATCCTAGCAATTTTTCTGTCAGTCTGCAACCAATATAAATTTAAATGTCCATTTGAAAATTAACAATACCTTAATATTATCAAACATTCATGCTGTATTAAAATATCTAATTATGCCAAGGTCATGTGTCTTTATTACAGTTTGATATCCTACTTACTTTAATTGCCTATTACATCACTATCCAAAAGAGATATTGTCGTGAGCCACACTTATAATTTTAAATTTCCCTGTAGAGACATTAAAAAACAAACAAACACACGGGCGAGACCGATTTAATAATACCTTTTATTTATTCTAATACATCCCAATGGGTTACGGCTCAACATGTATGTAATAAAAAATTCTTAGAGAAGTTTCCCATTGTTTCTGCGCTGTCTTGAAGCCCACTGTGTGCTTTTCACACAGAGGACAGCCCATCACTGGGGTCCCCACTCAAGTGCCCATTAGCCACAGGGAGCTGGTGTACTGCGAGTCCCAGGTATAAGAGATCCCATGTGGGCCTAGAAGTATGATCCCCGGACCAGCAGCTTCTGCCTCACCTGGGAAATCGTTAGAAACGCAAATGCTCAGGCCCCACCCCAGGCCTAAGAATCAGAAGGTGGTAGTGCAGCCTGGGAATTGGTCTTTTAACAAGCTTTCTGCGTGATTCGGTTTCACACTCACGTCTGAGAACCATTGCTGGGGGTTGGACGACATAAAAGGTTTAGACATGTTTAGCCTCCAGAAAGAAGAAAATCCTGCCATTGTGACAACATGGATGAACCTGGTGGACATTAAGCTAAATGAAATAAGCCAGACACAGAAGGACACATACCATATGATGCCACTTATGTGAGAAATGAGAAATACTCAAACTCAGAAAATCTGAGAGCAGAATGGTGGCTGCCAGAGGCAGGGAGAGGTGGTGCGGGGAGGTGTTAGTCAAAGGGTACCAAGTTCTAGTCATGCAGGATGAACAAGTCCTAGACATCTACCTCCCCACATGTGGCCACGGTAGACAATACCAAACTTTGAACTTGAAAATTTGCAGAGAGGGTACTTCTTAGTTTATGTTTTTTTTTTCTTTTTCTTCTTCCAGTTTTATTAGATGTCATTGACAAATGATATGGAATATATTTAGCACGTACGATGTGATGTTTGGATGTGTGCACGCTGTGTGAAAGTATTAGTGTTCTGGTCACACATACAAAGACTGTAATGCTGCTCTGAAGCAAGCTGTTAGCGAGCAGAGGCGAAAGGCACGTACACCGTGTCCAGGCTCCAGCACAAGGGCCATGTGGAATTTAGAGGCAGAAGTGATGTTTCAAAGGAGGACGCAGGTTTGTATCGGTGGAGAGGGAAGAGGGCTTTACAGTCACCAAGAGACCTGGTACCAGGGAGCCTTGAGGGGAGTGGGCCCCACCAGGAAGAACCTCCTCCCCTCACCCGTGAAGGGGGCTGGGCTGGTCAAGGGAGCTGAGGAAGGAGGGCCAGGGATGCCTGAGGAACATCCAGGAAGAACCTCCGAGGAGGTGCAGTTCCCCAGTGCTTTCAGAGCCCTTTTGGGGTCTTCCAATGAACCAGAGGGGAACCACGCCCCCGTGGGAGAAGCTTTGTCACGAGTATGTGCGATGCATGAGGAGTCTTTTTATGAGTGTGGCCCTGTGGGAGGAGTCTTGTCATGAGTGCTTGCCTCATGGGAGGAGTCATGCCACGAGGGTGTCCGTTGTGGGTGGAGACTTCTGAGGAGTGTGTCTCTGTGGGAGGAGTCTTGTCACCAGTGTGTCCTTCATGAGAGAAGTGTTGTCATGCGTTTGTCCCCCATGGGAAGAGTGCTGTCCAGAATGGGTCCCTGTGAGAGGAATCTTGTCGTGAGGAGGTCCCCGTGGGAGGAGTCTTGTCAGGAGTATAGATTTGCCATCCACTGCTGCCCCCAAATCAACCCTCAGAAACCTGCCAAGCCCCTAGCTACCAGTGTTGGCCCACCCACTTGCTCTCTGGTCTTGGACACTAAAACCCCCTGGAGGGCGTGGGGAGAAAAGGAAGCCTGGAGTGGGCACACGCCCTCTTCCTTCCTTCTTTGGTTCTTACTGCAGTAGGTAGGATGGTCTTTGGCTAATTTAGCAGAGACTCCAAACCCCAGTGTCTTTCAAAAGGTGGAAATCGCCTTCTCTTTTCTCTTCATGTGAGAAGTCTGAAGACGCTGCCCCACATATTTCAGGGGCCCACACCCCTCCCGTCTTGTGGTTCTACTTTCCTCAGCATGTGCCTTCTTTCTCCTGGCCCATCAAGGTTGCTCTCACTCCTGCCCTCCCGTCCACATTCACATCCAGACACTCCAAGGCTCTGGGAGTCTTGTAATGAGGAGGCAACATGTCCATCTCAAGGGCTCTTCATCCTAGGAGAACTGAGTGAGAAGCCAACCAGCCTTCTCCGTCACATAGCTGTATACAACTCTCTTCCATGTACAGAGGACACTTGAAGCATAACTGACAGGATGAAAGCTGTAAGGTAGGAAACGTGGCAAGGATGAGGCTGATCAGTGGGTCCACAGCATGGAAGGCTGTGGGGCACGGTGGGGAATGCAAGCTGCAGGGGACCTGGCATTTCAGAGGAGACACTAGGATTTGCAGCTTGTGGCCCCTTCAGAGATGCCGCAAAGACAAGGAAACTTTAGAATGTGTTTTTCAGTTCTTGTGGCTTGTGGAACGGTTTCTTTGAAAGCCTCCTTGGGATAACAATGGACTTGATTCTGGGCTACATGAAAGAATGAAAAGAGGTGAGTGACAGAGAGACAATCCTGGGGGATCTGGACAATCCAAGCGGCTCTAGCAGCGGTGGGAGTGGATCAAGAAGATACAAGAAGCACAAGAGAGGCCGTACCTCCCGTCTTCCCGGCATCACCCGTGCCCCCATGGCGTCACAGCACAGTCACCTGCGCCCTGGGCCATGTCACACCCCATGGACTGCTGCTTTCCTTGCTGCTCACTGCATTCTACCCCCAGAGAGCAGCCCAAGGAAAATTATGCAAATGGATGTTCACCTCACTGCTCTGCCAGCACTAACTTTACACTATGCTTTGAATAAACCCCCAAGTCATTCCTCACAGCCTACAGTGACCGACATGAGCTGTACCTCACATCACCCTCTGTGATCCACCTGCTCAGATTCTGGCTCTGCCCATCTTTCTGTCTATGTGATCCATCCACGCAGACGATCTGGTTTATCCTACCCAAGTCCTTATTTTTCCTATTATACACATGATCTGGTCCTTCTGAACTATTTCTGGCTAGCCTTGATCCCTGCACAGATATCACTGGAACCTCCCCATCTGTTACTGTCTTCCAATGATCCAAGCCTTTTAAATATCACTGTATTTTAGCCTCTATCTTTACTCCCTTGTCAGCTTTTCAGAACCTGAGAGCAGGGAGAAAATGGGTGATATTTGTTAGAGTTCCCTTGTAAATCTCAGTAGACAACACAAATTGTGTATCTAATTTATGTATCTAATTCTTCTCTCTCTCTCTCTCTCTCTCTCTCTCTCTAGCACGCGCGTGCTCTCGCTTTCGCTCTCCCTCTGGCTTTCACTCTCTGTGTCTCTCTCCTCTCTCAAATATGCGCGTGCGCGCACACGCGCACACACAAACACACACACACACACACACACACACACACACACACACAGAGGCAGCCATTTGGTTCTGTTGCCTCCTTATATAGGACACAGCTGAATCTTTCCATGTTTTTGGCCTCATCTCTTGCTGCGTCATTTTATGGACACTAGCTACTCAAGTTCATGGTCAGTAATGGTTTCCTTCTCCAGGATGCTATGCACCATGAATCTAAATAATTTTCTGTGACCTGAATACATATCCATAATAGGGACCCTCAGAATTCTAAGATGCCTCTTTCCTGCCTGGCTAAACTCGTTTTCTGCTATGTTCTGGCCCGCATACATTGGGCCAGGCAACAGGTCTTTACCTTGTTTCTGTTTTCTGAACTCAGCACTTCCTCTCGCCTCAACACCTTTCAAAGTATGTAAAGCAGCTCTTTTTCCCTGATCAATAAAGAGTTCCCCAAAGATCCCTGTTCCCTGGTGCCACCATTGAGTGTGAGCTGGACTTCCTGACTCCCCATAATGCAGAAATGAAGAGATGTCAGTTGTATGATTAGATTGATTTTGAAGCCTTTATATTCTGTCTTGGCATTTTCTCAAATTCCTTGCTCTGGATAAGCCAGCTGCCAAGTCGAGAGGCAGCCCTGGAAGAACTGCACATGTGAGGTCCAAGGTTGGCCTACAATGTTACAGGTGAGCTTGGAAGTGGATTCTCACCCCATCACCTGTGTGCCTTCAGATGAGATCTCAACCAGCTTGACCGCAGATTCATGAGAGAACCTGAGCCAGAACCAACCAGCTAAGTTGGGGATGGCCCCTGGACCCAGAGAAACTGAGAGATAAGTAATGCTTCTTACTGCACAGCAATAGAGAACTGAATCAATCGCTTCCTACATTTGCTGC
Organism: Tarsius wallacei; assembly: GCA_963574415.1. Lineage (NCBI taxonomy): Eukaryota > Metazoa > Chordata > Mammalia > Primates > Tarsiidae > Tarsius > Tarsius wallacei. The sequence continues at coordinate 23,568 of CAUYQG010061645.1, read as the reverse complement.
CTTGCTTTTAAAGGCCAAAAATGTGTTTGATTATTATTCTGTTTTCTCCCTGCTCACTGTAAGCCGTCCTCCCTCTGCTTCCCTCCCTCTACAGGTAATAACGACAGGATCTGTTGGAAAGCTGTCTGTAGCCTGTGGGTGCAAAGGAAATCCTTGATGGCTGAGTTCTGTTTAAAGTTTAGTCTGTCGAATCTGAACTGTGGAAATCTTTGTCTAAAGTCGTAGGGAGGTTTCAGAGGAGCGAGTGTACTTTCTTAAAAATGAAAATCTGCAATGTTTCTTCTTGATGGATGCAATGTTTGACCACACGCAACCTGCTCTTTGGTTATTTTCAGATCTTCTCAGCTGGGGGTGCCTGGGTCTTGTTTTCACTTGTCTGTCAACATGAGCGTACAATGGAACGAGGGAGATTCCAAGGAAGAATAACGAGCGGCTGGATATGGTTTAGGGGTCACCTATGTATGTATAAGTAGATGTAGTTCTTCTTCCTCCCTTTTGTTATTTCAAAACCATTTTTTGCTGCCTGCTTCTTCTACTCATGAATATAGATCTCATTTTTTGGATGGGAGGTTTAGCTGTAATGTATAATCAGCATATAAGTGTCACCATTTGGAAGAATTCATGAGTGAAGACTTCTATCTTTAATGTTGTATCTTGCTTTGTTAATTCATGCATCAACAGACGTTAGCAAGGATACTTGTGGATTCAATAGCAATGTTTCCATTAGAAAATGTGGACCTTGAACAACCACCGTAATACTATAAGAAAAGGATTGACAGTAGTGGGAATCTGCGGGGGGGTGGGATTGACACTAGTCGGTATCTCCCTGGGATGGGGGGGAGCGCACCTCATCAACAAGGGTACCTGCACAATGAATATTTGCATACCCCACCTGAAATTGTACCTCACAGTTTTACAATAAAAATTTAAAAAGGAAAAAAAAAGAAAACCTGCAGATACACAGAAAACAACTGTGGTCAGGGAGGAGTGCCCTGACATACCCTTTCTCAGCTAGCTGAGGCCATCAGTAACATACAAGCATCCCTCCATCAGGAGACTGTCAAGAGGTCCTGGCCGGGGTCAAGACTGGAGGCAATTGCAGTTGAGTTCCAATCCAGACGTTGCCAAGTGTTTGCATTCCTTGCTAAATGGATACACTCATGACTATAGGGCAAAGGCTTTCAAGCCTTCTTCATAGGTGGGATCCAGCTTTCACGAATATTGGGGCACTCCTCATCCTGTCATTGGCTCTTCTAGGCCCTCCCTGGTCTCATCAAGGACAGCAGATATTTGTCAAACATGTCCTTGGGGTCAAAAGACACATTGCAGACACAGGAGAGACTCCAAACCAACAAGAACACAAGGTCTCATTCAAAGTGTGGGTTTGCATGCCTCACGCCTGCCACCCCAGTCAATGTTCAGGGCTCCACGCCACAGGTGGTAACCATTAGTTCCTGGTGAACTTGACACCTACGTTGTAATAGTTTGAATGGAGCAGAAAAGAAACGAGCAAATACAGCCCATCCTCAGGGAAAACACTGCCCCGTGAACACGTTGACTCCCTCACATGACCTCTGGGCATCTTTGGTTGCGACGCTCTAGGAGACTTTTAAAAGTCACCCCATCCCCTCTTCGTGCCGGTACACCAGACACAGCCAGCTTGCTTCAGCTGCACAGACACCAGGTTGATCACAGGAACCTGTGCAGTCGGGGTGAGGACACAATGCCATGATCCTGTGGCCAACACCATGTGGAGCAGAGAGCGGTGGACCCAGCCTGGCTGCCGTGAGGAGAACCTGCAGCTTTTCCACCCCAGCACTGGCTCCCACCAGGTTCGTGGGAATCTGTGGGCCCAGGCTGGGCATCAGGAGTCATTACAGCTCCCTTGGTGATCCCTCAGTGTAGCCAGGATGGGAACCAGGTGTTTGGCAGAGTGAACACTGTTGGCTATGACGTGGGAGAGCTCCTTACCACCCTCCCCGCTCAAGGGCAGTGGCTGCTGTTCTGGGCCAATGCTCCTGGCCTCGGGCAACCTCCAGAAGATCTCCTGGGGAACACACGCTCTCTCCTTCCATCAAATGTATTGCAAGTTCCCCCACTTTTCCCTGTTCTGTGTGCCTCATCTCCAGAAATGTTGAGGTCACGGCTTCAGGTCCATGCGCTGGAGCGTGTGGTGTTTCTCCAGCTTTTATTTTAGGTTGATAAGGGAAGACGTACTCTCACAGGCCAGCCAGTTTCAAGTCCAGACTTTGGCATAGCACAGTTTTTCACTAGTGAAGACTGAGGAGATGCCTTTCAGTCTGAGCCCTTCCCACAATGTCTAGAGATGCTCACAGAACTGGCTTCCTTCAGAGGAAAGGGTTGCTAGGCAGTTGCCTTTGTCTGGACCACGGTAGTGGGAAGTTTCCTGAGATTTCTGGAGGGTGGGACGGGGGAAACTTGAGGCTCTTGTGCCCCCAGAAGAAAAGTTTTCATTTCTTCTTTCTCCTGCTGTCTCACCTTCTGAATTGGTGTGCATTTATATTTGTGCTACACATTCAATTTAAATATACTTTGGAGTGCTAAATCCCCAGGGGACTTGAGGCTGATCTACTAACCGTGTGGTTAGGTCTTGGTTAATTCTGGATCACGTCTCCTCTGAAGACTCGTCTCTTTGTGGCCCCACTCTGAGGCAGGGAATGATTTTCCAACTCCCCTCCTTTGTTGGGTTCCAGATTCCGAGTTTTGCCCCTCTGTCCCACAAAGCCACCAAAAGGGAACCTCTTTTGGCCTTTTCTTCTTCTGCAAATGGCCAAGAACTAAAGCAATCCTCTTAGCTTTTCACAGCTCTCTAGGTTTTTGGTCTTTCCCAGATCTTATCTCTGCAACTGTGAACTCGATGGCCTGTGATGTTATAATATTGAAGAGTAATTTCATCCCGCTTTTCTGGTTGTCTTTCAGGGAAGTGGCTGCTCTGCATTCACAGTCCACAATTCCAAGCTGCAGAACTCCAGGTCACCATGAGTCTGCTGGGAGTTGATAGAAATCCCTGCTCATTCCCCAGGCACTGGGGTCCAGCTGGCACTGGGAGCAGGTAGATCATAGCATTTCCAGCATCTCCTCCCGTTTTCCCCCTTGCTGACAGATCTCCTTGCTTCTCAGTCTCTATTATTCTTTCTGATTCAGGTTAGTGTAGCCCAGGGAGACCAGGAAATGGAAAGCTAGTCTTAGGAGAGACCGTAAGGAAAGCATTTCTCCCCTCCATTCCTTCTCCCTCCGTGGAGAAGAGGGGTCCACCACATGAATGGAGATGAGTGACCAGAAATGCACCTGAAGGGGACTGTTGAGTGCCTGTGGGATATTCCGTTACACTCCATCCACAAGTCTAGCCTACATCTTGAGTGCTTCATGCATGAAGGAAATCCTAAAAGGTGGATACATCAGTCTGGGATCAATATGAAGAGAAAAAAATCACACTAATTCGAGGAGAGAAAAGTTAACATGAAGATTAAAAGTTAGCATGAGTGGCCAGCTGTTAAGAAATAAAGAAAATGCTAAAGGATATACAAATTACACCTGCAAAGAGTAGGCAACACCCGCAGGGCTGAGATAGAGTGTCTATCATTCATTGACTGGCAGAGAAATCATTGTTTTGCTGCACTGGTGAGCCTTGCTGGAAGTCCATTCTCTGGAACTTGCTGGAAATCCTTCGTCCAGAAAGGCCCTGAAAATATGAGGTCTGAAAATTAAATTTGCCAACTCATCCTAGAAAAAGTACTACATACTTTGTAGGTGAATATCACTAAGGTCTCCTTCAAAGTACTCCCCTTGGGAAGCTATGCACCGACACCAGTGACTAGTCTACACGTCAAAGCGGTTTTTCTCTATAATGGCCATCAGAGCTGTTGTCGTATTACCCTTGGTGTCCTGAAGTTCATGAATATGTCTTCCTTCCAATATTTCTTTTATCTTCAGGCAAAGAAAAATGTCATTGGGGGCCAAATCAGCTGGGTGGGGAGGGTGTTCCAATACATTTATTTGGTTACTGGGTAAAAACTCCCTCACAGACAGTTCTTTCTGAGCTGGTGCATTGTTATGACACAGGAGCTCCTTCAGGACAATTTTTGCTCAAATTTTTCTCAGGCCAAGATTTTCAGTTACGATTTTCCTGTTTCTCCATCAATGTTTATTTGGTCTGTGGTGCTTTTCAGAGTCAGCTGATGATTTTGACACACAATTCAAAATCTGCTCGTAACCAGCCATGCTGAACTCTCTTCATCAGTGACGCTTTCTCTTCTCTCAGAAAAATGCTTAATCCATTTGTACATTTCTGTCTTCCTCAAGGCATTATCTTCATAAACTTGGATAACATGTCCCTGATTTCTCTTCCACCCTTGCCAAGTTTAACAAGGAATTTAATGTTTGTTAGTTGCTATCATTCAAGTTCCCACATTCTTGTGACGACACACAAAAATACACAACAATAATGAACGCCACTCAGCAAGACACCACCACATGTCAACACGAACACAGCTGTGAGACACTGATGTATGATGAAACCTTACCGAGTTCTTTGTACAGAGCTGCCAACATAAGCGTCTGGTGGCAAGCTTGCAAACTTAGTTATCAGACCTCGCATGGCCTCTTCAAATTACTCAAAACATGTTCTCTAGAATTTGCCAGAAATCTGCCCTCTAGGGTGCAGGGGAAACCTGCACTTTGCAACAGGCCACTCAGAGAACACCTGGGAACAAGAAGGCAAAACCCTCTCCTCCCACAATCTCTCTCCAACACCTTCCACTTTCAAAAGTTAATTGTGCCAGAGACAAAGGGAAAAGTACTGGAAGGGCCCAAATTTGTTTTCACAGAGAAGGCAAAAGTGGGTGAAGTTGGAGCTGGGAGGCAAGACATCAAAAACCTGCACCATGCATTCATTCCAGGCCTCAGGTTCCCTATGCATCCTCCTACACACTGTGGCCTCATACTTCTGGGCTCAAACAATCCTCCCCACCTCAGCCTTCCGAGGAGCTAAGGCCACAGACATGGGTAGCCATTGTTGCTTAATTTTTTAATCTGATATTTAGTGGAAATGGGAATCTCACTCTGTTGCCCATACTGGTCTCCAAATCCTGGCCTCAAGCAATCCTCTGGCCTCTGCCTCCCAAAGAACTGGGATTCAGTCGGAGCCACCATGCCCTCCCCTTAGCTATCTCCCTAGCTTCTTTTTCAAGCTCCGACCAAGGTGGGACTGTGCCCACCTAGATTCCCACACGGGGGACCATTGGATTGTACGGTCATTGGTCAGCGTGAGTCTGGTGGGTGGGGTGGTTTCTGGCCACCAACTGCCGATTGGTCATCAGAGCCAGTCATGATTGGTCAGCGGGGCATGGTAACCCACGCAGAATCGGTATGATCCTGGGTCCAGGAAGTTTCAGTCTCAGGATGTGCCCGAGACTCATGGTGAGTCTGGGCTCATGGTGTCCCTGAGGCTCAAAGCATCTTCAGGTCTCGTTGTGACCCTGGAGCACTTGGCGTCCTTGGAGCTCATGATGACCCTAGAACTCTGGGCATCCTCCAGAGGAGGAGATTAGTATATTATTATGATATTACAGAAAGACTGTGTGTAGGTGATATTTCTGCAACATTTATTAAGGGATGTATTAAAAATAACGTGCTTCTTAACTTAGGGGGAAAATTCATTCTATTTTTAGTCACAGTGTCCCCTCATGTTTTCACCGTGTATGTTGATTTGCATTTGTTGATTCTTAACAAAGAAAACTTACTAGAGGTTTACTTTTGTGTGATTTTAGATGATTGCTTCTACATCATATGTTTTTATTTTATTTTCCTAAGGAAAAAGTATTTCAATGTTTGCTCCAGTGAACCATTGTATACACAAGGAGCATTTTAATTTTATTTCAATTAATGAAATACATTTACTTATGTCATTAGAACTTACTGTGACATATACCTCAAATACCGTGGTTACTATTAGAAAGAACACTTCAGGTGCAATATCGATAATTTGAAATAAATTTAGCCCCAAAAGAAGTGTAATAAGAAGACCAGTTTTGAATGGATTTTTTTCACTTTGCATACAATTAAAAGATGAAAATATGCATTTATGTTTGTGCTATTTTATATAATGTGGTAACAGATTAGGAATTGTTTTGTGATGGTCTTAAGTCTTCTACTGCTTTTCAATAATCAGTTTGGGAAAGATTCTACAACATGGAGCAAACATTTTTAATTTTTTGTGGCTTTTATATCTTTACATGAGTATAAAAATGTGTTTACTTGCATATTTTTAGATAGCAGAAATGATCCTCGATAAAAACTGTATGTTGGTTCTCTTTCAGCAATGTGGTTAGTGGGAAATAGTAATTGATTCTATAGTGTTTTCACAAATTTCTTTTAAAGAATCTCATTGTTTGTTATGTCAGTACACACATTTTCCTACAAGTCTGTGTCGACGTGAACAAACACGGAAACACCGGCCCTCATCTGGATCCCAAGAGAATACAGCAGCTGCCAAGGCCCCATGAAGAGGTTACTCCGCTAGGCTGTTCAGACCTGTGTGAATTGTGCCTTTCAGACTAAAACTGTTTTTGGATTCCTTAAGTCAGAAAATTGTGGAGGAGAGGTGATACCTGGTATATTCACCTATTCCTTTTTTCTACTTCTCTTCCAAATTTTATTTTAGGTTTTGAGAAGGCACAGATTTCTTAAAATATAGAATTTTCACAATCTTTATCATCTACTAACCTTAATATTGCAATGTTATTTTGGTACAATACGCATTTGCAAAGTTTATAATATATGTTTATAGACTTTCAACTGTGGTATGAAAAATCTATTTTCCAAATAGACAAATGTCAGAATAATATTGTAAATTGGTATAAAAGTACAGATTGTTCCTTTTGCATGCTGTATTAAGCTACTAGAGACAGTAACCTTGGCAGATAAAGTATTTTGTGTTTTGCAAAACAAAATGATCTATAAGAAGATCTAAACAAAACTCAATAAATTATTAAGAGATAAGATGCAGCCAGTGGCTTCCATGAGTATGTGATCAGATACCACAACATTCCCACCCATGGGATGTCTGGAATAGAACGAAATGTGATAAGAGAGCAGGAAGTATCTGCTGTTTACTTTTAAAATGAGGATTTCCTTAGCAATATAGGCTACTGTGTTTGGATGAGAGGAACTTTTATGATTTAAGATTATTCCTTTATGAATTATAAAAACTCTAGGTAGACTTGCAGTACATTTCCTAAATTGATGGGATTTTGCTTAGAGTTCTATTCCCCACTGTCTGTGAGATGACTCTGGCATCTTTTTTTTCCCACAAGAGTCTCCTTTGATGGGGAAACTCATTCTATCCAGCTCCCTCCAATGAATAGTGCATCATTTGCTCGTTGCTTTCTCGAGATTTTCAGCCTCAACACGCAGTGTGATATCCTTTTTAGTAGTCAGCCTTCTGGCTCTTCTGAGGCTAATAATTGCTGTGCAGAACATGAGACAAATAAACCAGGAGCAAGACAATGCAAAATGTATATTCTTCCTCTATTGATCTTGAGAATCTCGTGTAATTCAGTTTTTCCTTGGTACTCCTCAAGGTATACATTAATTAGAAATGTATAATACACAGTAGTACTTGTTCATTCAATTTGAGAAAGTGATTTCTTGATAGATTCCTAGTGAACTTGAGAATCCATGCCAGTGGGGATATGTTTGGCTTCTTTGTGACTCTCTCACGGAATTACTCATTTCCCATAAAATGGAAGGTTGACTTTAGAGTTATTGACCTTTATCAACCCATGAAGTTAGGTAAGCATGTGCATCCCATTGCCTATAAAGATGAAGTTTTTGTTACAGTCATCGAGAGATGTGACAAATGAGTGATATGCTTGAATTCCATATTAGAGTCAAAGTTGCTTCACTTCTATAAGGCCCCAAACTGATGCCTGAAGAAGAGGGTGGGTGTCAGAAAGTCCTGTGGCACCAAAACTGAGTCTCTCGCTTTTGATCCCTACAGGAAGGAAGTTCTTTGAGCTTCTTTGTAAGTGCTCTGTTGTTTTTAGGGGGAGCTTTGTCCCTTGTTCTTCTGACTCATGAAAGCTAGCCATGTTCTAATGATCATGGCAGGATTGTATGTGGACCCATAAGAGCAGCCGAAGTTCTCAAGTCTTATAGCTCCTTGGATTTCTGCCCAGGTGCTGCTGATTCTGGAAATTTAGAGAACCATCATGGGTGATTGGCTTAAGTCCCAAGATTTTAATTGGCATTCCACTTGAGGGTGAAACTTTGGCACCACCGCCAGCTCCTCCTCCTTTTCTTATCCTCCTGGTTGTGTGTACCTTTCCTCATCAGCCTTGTCTCCTCTACATCAGTTAGGTGTCTCACATCCATCCCCTTCTCTTCATTTTCTGGTTATTTCCCTGCTTCAGACCCCGTGAACTTCTCCTATTGTTTAGCAAAGCAGCGTCCTTACTAGAACCCTCTTTTCAGATTCTCCCCCTTGGTGTACCTGCCCAAAGAGTGCCTTTGATGCAAAGAGCCAATGCCTTTTCAGACCTGCAAAACTATACGTGGGGAGGCAGAGGAATGAACAGAGCACAGGAACTGAACTTTTTCAGACCTGGGTTCCAATGCTGACCTTATAATCTATATGCAGAAAGGCAGGAAGTCTGGCAGGCCTAAATTTTCTTTCGAGTCCTGCTGTGAACTAGCTACGTGCCCACAGATAAAGTACTGAGTCTCTCTGTGTCTCAATTTCCTCATCTGGAAAGTAGACACCACTTCTTTGTCATATGTGACCACTAAAGTCAGCTTGGGTAGCTTAGTATGGTCAGCGAATGACTGGATAAGGATTTCCTTAGAAGCCTGGAACCAGTATGTGCCCCACTCTTAGCCAGTGGGTGACCTGTTTGTGTTGGGGCATCACTTCTGTGCTCCAAGAGGCAGTTTGTAAATTGGCTTTTTGCAGGTCCTCAAAGCCAGCCTGAGAGGAAAGATTAGGGCCTTCTCAAGTCTTCCGTGGGCATGCACACATACAACCCTGCACAGACAAGTGCCTTTCTAGGTTCCCAAGAATATGCCATTGTTTTTCAAAGTCCCCTACTGGATATCTTATTACCCAGTTTTTCCTTTCGAGCTTTTGGGTTAGCCTGTCGTTAGCCTCAATTGTTAATGCTGTCTCAGGCAGATGCAGAGTTAAACAGTTGCCACTGCTTTTCCCCCTCAGATCCCCTGGAAATGGGGTTGTTCACACAGAGCAAGCTCCGTCTGGGCTAATAAAGACAATCCCGGAGAAGGAGCTTTGCAGTGATCTGAAATATCGGTCTACAGTTGACAGTTCTGTGAGGATGGGGATTTTGGAGAGTTCTAAACCCCTGGCGCCCTGCTCCCGTGACTACCAGGCTGCTGCTTTCCATGTGTAACGTAGGTGTGAAGCTGGTGGTTTGCTTTCTTTTCTTTTTTTTTAAGAGTTGTAGTCTCACTATCACCCAGACTGGAATGCAGTGGCATGCTCCTGGCCACCGCAGCCTTGACCTGCTGGGCTCCGGCGATCCTTCCACCTCAGCCTTCCAAGTGGCCGGAACTGCAGGCGCGCACTACTATGCCCGGATAACTTTTTTTTTAATTGTAGAGACGATGTTTCTCCAAGTTGCCCGGGTAGGTCTCGAATCCGCAGGCTCAGGCAATCTACTAGTCTAGGCCTCCCAAAGTGCTGGGATTACAGGCTGAGCCACCGAGCCCGGCTGAGCTGGTGGTTTTCGAGACTGCTGTGGGAATGGAGTGGAGTATATTTTGGGTAGGTTACAATGCCACAGAATTTGCAGTTCTTTCTGCGATTCAGTTATTTGTCTTAAAAGAAAGCTCTCTGAATTGTGGTAAGGTGTTAATTAATTTCTGGAGTTTTAAAACGTTTATTTTGACAGGATTTGCCAGCGTTTTTAATGTTTGTGGGGGTCTTCATCAATTGTCACGGAAGTGCCCCTCTGTGATGACTTGTAAAGTACTTTGTAAGTGACCTGGCTTTTCCTGGTTACTCTGTAGGAACACTTTCCTCTTTTAGCTGACCATAATACCCAGAGGCAGAAGTAGAGAGTCAGTTTTATGCTTGCTTTACCCCCGGATAAAGACCATACACCAGCTTCATCATTTGGTGTAAGAAAACCATTAGTATATTACAAATAAAAGACAAGTAAAGACTTTTTCTAATCTTGCTGAGATTCTGAGGTAAACAAGTATCTATTTGAAAGCATACTTAGTGCTAGAATGTTCTGCATTGTTAAGCGGATATGAAACAAGCCAATAATTTACTTCCTTAGAATTGAATGTTTTAATTAATTATAGAAATATTTTTGCACACTGAGATGTGTCTTGCCTGTTGGTTTTATAGTGCATAACTAAAAATAAAACTCAAGTGGTAAGAGCGCTCCTGGATTTAGTGGTATTCATTTAGTGACTAGATTGCCAAAGGTTGCCTACTCCATGAAGTTGAGAGGCACGTCTGGCCCCCAGCCTAAATTTTGATCCAGACGATATTTGACTTTGAAACTTCCTCACTGCAATCTTTCTTCCCTTCTGAGGTCTATAACCAAAATTTTACATTTCTCTTGGACCTATTTGTCCTTTTAGTTGGAAGTTAAGCCACGATATTGGTTGATGTTTAGGGTGTCACTGGTAATTAAAGTTGTCTCTACATTCAGGGTCATGCTTTGAAGAGTGGTCCTTTAGGGACAAGTGCATTTGGTTGAGTGACAAGCAAGTGGTAGAGTTGTCTGAATGGTAGCCTAGGCCACGATTGTTGTCTCCAAAGTGGCCTGTCCATCAGACCATATCTTCTCTCCAGCTTCTCTTAATTCTTAACTCTTCTTGCTCATGGGAACAATTTTCCAAGGCCATCTTAGACACGTTGTAATGGGAGCCTCACTTCCTCCTGGGGTATTTAGAAAGATCTGATGATCCCTGAATATAGAAGCCTAGACATAGCCCTTCTGGAAATGCTTTTAACTCTTGAATATTATTTCAGTGGAAATATTTGGTATGATGAAATAGACATCTGTTATTCATGAGCCATCAAATAATTGACAAATTGTTGATGAAGTTGTCATAGCAGAATGATTTAGGAGCGTAAGTGTTTCAGGTGTTACAAAAATGTTTGAGTATTTTAGCTCATTATAACAGACACTTTCATTTTTTGGAAAACAGTAACAGAAGATGTACCAGAAAAGAAAAGCACCAAACAACCACCTAGCAACCTCTATTTTATGTTATGTTGTTCCTCTCTTTCCTAACTTCCCCAAAACAATGGTGTATGCCCCTACAGGTAAATAGCATTACGTGTCTTCCAGTGGGGAAGAAGATGTCCTATACTACCACTTAGGTATATTTTTCAGGTGACATATTGGGAGTAGACAGGTATATTTGCTCAAATACATTAGGCAATTATTACTACTTTGGCAGCTTTGTTGAGCACCCCATTTCCTTCAGAAGTGCAGAGCTGTCGGTTCTCCTTAGCTACATTGAAATTGTGATAACCTTTTCCATTGACCTTTGTATTGCTATGAACTGAAACAAGGAGGAATAGAAGTGAAAGAAGTCACTTACTCAACAGGAAAACATGGCTGCTGGATTAGATATTTCACAAGACACAATTTTTTTAAAAAAGCCTTATGCTTCCACAAGAGTCAGTTTTCTCTCAGAAAATTCTCAGGTCAATGACATTTAAAGAAAGAAAACACATCTGCAGACATCATCGACACGTAAGACAAGTTTCTCTTCTCCAGAAATGTTCACCTTTTCCTTTTTAGTTTCATCTTTCCCACACACTCCATGATGTCCTGACGGTTACTCCTTTGTTGTATTAAATTCAGCAAATATGGATGGAATGGTAATATGTACAACATTCAAGGCTCACCTCGTTATTTTGCTGCAGATTCAAGCCTTTGTAAGTAACAGGAAGTGAGAATCTGTCTTTCTCAGAAGAGGGTGTACGAAGCAAGATTTGTTTTCTTCTTTATGCTTTGGTCAGGAATGATCAATAACTAATGGGATGTGTCAAAGAAAAAAAACCTGGAGGAAAAGTATAAGAAAACTGAAGAAAAGCAGCAGAAACGAATTTGACACCTTTTCATTAACGAAGACTGTGTACTGCATCACCTGAGAGAGATTTTTTTTTAACACTGAGATATGACCTCTCCTTCTTAAAAAAAAAGATTGCTTTAATTTTACTCAAGTAACCCAAGCATTTGAATCACCAGGGTACTTACGGAGTTTTGGTCTCCTGCCTCCTCTTTTCTTAGACCCACACATTTTGCAATACAGATATGTAAAATACTGGGAAGTGTGACCTTGTTTGTTATGAAGTCCATGTGCTATATAGTTCTCTTTGTATTTGGTTTCACCATCAAAGCCGTGGGCTTTGGAGTCATGGGGAATTGATTCTGTCTTTATTCCTGCCAAGCTAAGAAAAACATGGATTGCTTCCCAGTTACTATCCTTATTGCTTAAGGTTTCAGGATAAAGCAAGGCCAAAACATCAGCACAGAACGCTACTTATTAAAATGTGGTCCCAATGGTTGCATACTTGAATAATTACTTAATTATTTACTGTGCAGGTTGGAGGCAATTTATGAGTTTTTCTTTGGTGCCTTTAGCCCCTTCCTTATGTCTTTCCCGACCTTTCTTCGTCCCATTCCATTTCTCCTGTTAGAAATTCAACATGCTTGTTCTCCCTACTCTTCTCAGACATCATACATCTATCAGAAATGCATTTTGCATCAGCTCTTAACAGTTAAGTGTGAATGCAGGCCAACGAGTTCAATCTCCCAGGAGTATTTGCACTGTAAGCCTGAGTGTGCAGGGAAATTCCTTCCAAATGGAAATTCAGCAGGAATTTTTCAGCACCTTTAAGAAATGGACATCTGTAGCCACCCCCTACCCTGGCCTTGCACTTGAGTCAGACCTGCAGTTGGGCATGTATTCGCACTAATTACTCCTTGGCCACTAGTTAAATTGAATCCAGTGATTGAATCTGTGCCAAGCCCCAAATTCTGACAATATTTGGTCATACAATTAATATGCAAAGTTTGATACATTTTCCCTTATTTCTTATTTATTCCTATTGCTCATTTATCATGTGCCCAATTGCCTTGTCAGACGGGAGCCATTCCAGGGCAGGAACTACATCTCACTCAGCTGCAATCTCTAGGTCTACCCAGCACAGTGCTGGCTAAGAGAAAATCCTTCCAGGCAATTAATTAGATTCCTATAGTCCAAAACTGCCGGAGCCTCTTCTCCCATCTACTGGAGAAACTGAAGAGTGGAGAAACCGTGACCAAGGTGTTCAAGGCTGCGGTGAGCCATGATCATAACACTGCACTCCAGTCTGGGCGACAGGGTGAGACCCCGACAAACCAGCAAGAAGCAAACAAACAATCAAAAATTTATCTCAGGAATTGTCTGCCCAATGCCCACATGCAAGAAAAGTTAAGAGATCACGTTTAGTTAGAAGCAGAGCTGAGATTTGAACCAGGTCTCCACTCATGCAGACAAAAATATGTTGTCAATGAGTATGCTGAGCCATTGCATTTGTGTGTGTGTGTGTGTGTGTGTGTGTGTGGTGTTTAAATGTTACAGAATGGCAGAAGTATAATGGCAGAATTATTGAAATGAGATATCATGCATTGTGCTCAACAGCAATTGAACTGAATAGCCTGTACTTCTTTTCCTGAAGATGAAGAACACATCTGTGCAGACATTTATGCAATACCATTACCCACCCACTCTCCTTCCAAAGAGACCATGGGGACCTCTGACACTCTCCATCAATTTTAAGATTTTAATACGAAACCACAAAAGTCAAATATCCATAAACACCCTGCCCTGCAGAATTAGGCAGCTCTAAACCAGATGAGAAACAGAGAAGTGAACAGGTGCAACCGACGGATGCTTGCCTGATACTACTGTAGAGCACTTGGCCATTTTTTGAAATTCACAGCAATTCGTTGTTGGTGGTGACATAGTAGAAGCTGGCTCCTTTCTCGTTGTCAGAGAGCAAATCTGGTTTCCAAACGGAGTCTAGAGTAGATGGGTCTAAGTCCAGGAAATCATCTGGGTACTCATTGAATGTCAGCCGTGAATCATTCCACTGCTGTCTCAGAAAAATATTGACTCGGTAGTCCTACAGAAAGGCCATGCACAAGTGTTACTTATTGCCCGCCGTGGCACGGACATCCATCTCAATTGCGCTCTCACCCTTCTCCCTGATATGCTATGGGATTGGTTTCTGAGTAAACCAGGCTGTGTATACCTTGGTCAAAACAATCCACTAAGTTCTACTAGGAAAGGGGGCAGGCAGGAGAAGGAAGGAAGAAGACAGCCAAAGCAAAACACCAGTGCAGAAGGTTGACTTGGTTGACCTTTCTTCACATTGGGTCATGGATTCTTGGATGAAGTAATATTACCTGAAGCCCATGTTGGTCAGTCTGTGATAGCAGATTGTCAAATAAAACAGATTCATTTTCCAAATCGGAAATTGCATAATCTCTAGCCTTTTGCTGCTCAGATGCTCTGGACGGAAAGAAACCAACTCAAGTCACTGAGTATGATAGACTCTAAATCCATCCAAGTTCCTGCGAACCCCACGTTTGTCCTTCTTTATGGCTACATAATATTCCATCGTGTATATGTACCACTTTTAAAAACCCAGTTCACTTTTGGTGGTCAGCAATGTTGTTTCCATGTTTTGCTATTGTGAATGGTGTTGCAACAAACATGCGTGTACAGGTATCTTTTTTGTAGAATGATTTGAGTTCCTTCAGGTATATTCCCATTAGGGGAATCGCTGGGTCATATGGAAGGTCAATTTCAAGTTCTTTCAGAAATCGCCACACTGTCTTCCAAAGGGGTTGCCCTAGTTTGCATTCCCACCAGCAGTGTAGAAGTGTTCCTTTTTCTCCACATCCTCGCCAGCATCTGTTGTTTGTTTTATTAATGATGCCATTCTTACTGGGGTTAGGTGGTATCTCAATGTGGTTTTGATTTGCATTTCTCTGATGATGAGTGAAGCTGAGCACTTTTTCATGTGTCTGTTGGCTACCCATATATCTTTTTTTGAGAAGTGTCTATTAATTTCTTTTGCCCACTTTTGAATGAGGCTGTTTTTTTTTGTTGTTGTTTGTTTTTTAGCACATTTGAGTTCCTCGTAGATCCTAGATGTTAAGCCTTTGTCAGATATACAGTTGGCAAATATTTTTCCCATTCTTTGGTCTGTCTTCCTGCTCTCTTGATGGTTTCTTTTGTTTTGCAGAAGCCTGTCAGTTTGATGAGGTCCCACTTGTATATCTTATTTCTTATGGTATGAGCACTTAGAGTTTGGATGAGGAATTGGTTGCCACTTCCAATTTCCATAAAGGTTCAACCCATGAACAAGAAATATCCATCCTAAACATATATTCACCCAACACAGGAGCACCAGCATTTACAAAGCAACTACTAAGTAAACAATAAGAAGATGTTGACTCTAAAACTATTATAGCAGGGGACCTCACTAACAGCCCTAGATAGATCATTGAGACAAATAATCAGCAAGGAGATCCAGAACCTAAACTTGACACTCGACCAAATGTATTTAATAGATACCTACAAAAATGTTTTTTTCTAAGAAAAAGCCTGATAAAAGAAATCTCGATTGTTGTGTTGGTCATGAAGTGGTTTTTAGAAATAAACATGCTCAAGTATTTAAGTGTAAATAAACTCACATAACTTAGATTACATTATCTTCTGTGGACTCATAGTTTTAGAAATGAAAGAAAAACTGTGTGGCAAATCGCTTCTGGAGTTTTTCTAAAGTAGCAGAATTGCCCGGATGTGTCGCCATATTTCAGGAGCGGTCATCAGACCAGCGCAGGAGTGGGAAATGAACAACTGTCTCAGAACTCGATCTTTCACAGAAATTCACATTACGCTGCCCCGATCTTCATGCTCTTCTAGCCCCAAACCTAATCTTTCCTTCTGCCCCTCTTTCTGCAGGTCTGTGCAGAACGGAAGAGGACAGAAGAAAGAGCTTGTCTCAGAAATGCTGGCCCAAGGAAACTTGGCATTAAGTGTTGTGCTCACACCTGAGCTCACAATCCATCCCAGCATGCGATGCCTGGAGGAAATCACTGCCAGGAAAAGCATACTCATATTAGCCAGCATATTCAATCAGACAGAAAGGAAACTGTATTCATATTTTCTTTTTTACTAATTATGTATTTTCTACTGCCAGGGTCTTGCTCTGTCCTAGGCTAGAGTGCAGTGTCATTATCCCAGCTCACTGCAACCTCAGACTCCCGGCCTCAAGTGATCCTCCCGCTTCAGCCACCTGAGTAGCTGGACCTACAGGCATGGGCCACCATGCCTGGCTAATTTTTCGATTTTTGGTAGGTCTCACTGTGTTGCCCAGCCTGGTCTTGGACTTCTGGCCTCAAGAGATCCCCCCGCCTTGGCCTCCCAAAGTGCTGCAATTACAGAAATGAGCCACCAAGTCTGGCCTGTATGAATATTTCCATGTACTTCACAGTCCAGATTTTCTTTCATTCTTTCTTCTTCTTCTTCTTCTTCTTCTACTTCTTCTTCTTCTTCTTCTTCTTCTCCTCCTCCTCCTCCTCCTCCTCCTCCTCCTCCTCCTCCTCCTCCTTCTTCTTCTTCTATCTCTCTCTCTCTCTCTCTCTCTCTCTCTCTCTCTCCGTCTCTCTCTTTCTTCCCTCTCTCTCTCCTCCCTCTATCTTTCTCTTTCTCTCTCTTCCCCTCCCCCCTCTGTCGTTCCTCCTTTCTTGCCCAACTTGACCTCTCTCTCTCTCTTTTTCTTCACTCCCTTCCTCTCTCTCAACACACGCCCCAGTGCATTTGTTGTGCTTCTTCCCATTTCCTGTTTATGAGGCAGACCAATCACATTGCACTATGTTTCTCTCCCTTCTCTGCTTTTGGATGCAGCATTTATCTATTGGGATAAGATATCCAAAGGGTCTTCAGAATGATAAGCAAAAGCTTGCTGATCTTGCCATCAGTGTTGGAGATGTCTACTCAACCTCCTGAAGATTGAGGAGAGAGTTTGCCCATAAATCTACAGTTACATTGGTTTTCATCCCCCAAACACACTCTCTTCTCTTATCTATTCTTCTCTGTAACCCGGGAAGCTGACCTTCCAGGTTTCTACCTTCTGGCTACTATTTGGGTTTGGCTGCTGAAAGGCTCCCACAAGAGAATGGAGAGCAGGAAGGGAGTGAGATCAGTATGTTTACTCCCCGACCGCTCCCTGCTAGCAGAAAACAGACTGACTGCCTTTCTCCTGAGTTTTCTTTCTTTCTTTTTTTCCCACACTATGCAAAACTTTATTTTTTAGCTCATCTTTTAAAGATATATATTTTAAATTGAAAAATAATTGTTTGAGTTATCCTCAGTTTTTGTGTTGGAACGGGATGGAGAAGCCATCTCAGATACCAAAATCTTTGGGTGGCGACTCTCCATGGCTGTCTTCACTGGGTTCTGGTGACCATTCCCTCCCTTGTTCCTTCAGGTCTACAGGGGATAGTCCCGGAGTACCACATGCTCCCTTTGAGGATTGTTGTCTCTCTCACACCCAGTTGGAGTGTGCCATCTCTTTCCTGCAAAGACCCTGGAGGAGGCAGCAATCAAATCACAAAGTATATCACAGTTTGCATTGCAGTGAGATAGTAGTAGTGAGAACCGACATTTAAAAGCTGAGATTTAGCCTGAGCCCGCGGGTTCGAGTCCCGCCTGGGCAGGCGAAACCTCATCTCTACAATAAATCAAACAAATTAGCCGGGCGTGGTAGCACACGCCTGTAATTCCGGCTACTCAAGGCTGAGGTGGAAGGATCGCCGGAGCCCAGCAGGTCGAGGCTGTGGTAGCCGGGAGCGGCCACTGCACTCCAGTCTGGGCGATCGAGTGGGACTCCAACTCAAAAAAAAAAAAAAAATGCTGAGATTTACATTGACCCCTCTAGACTTAGCATTTAACATGGTACCTGGCACATACTAACTATTCACTAATTGCGTATTAATGGAAAAGCAGATGAACTGTGTGTTTAGACTCAAATGCAAGGATGGAAAACATTTACGTGTAATTTTTGTGCCCACATATATGCTCTTTTGCCACAATGTATTCTGTTGCTAAGACAATGCATAGGCAAGTGTGGCTTTCCCCCCCTCAGGAAAATGTTTTCCACCTTCATCAAAAAAAAAAAAAAAGAAAAAATAGAAAGCAAGACTCATACAGTCACATACAAGATAACTGCCTATGAACGTTTCATATTTTAACTCAATCCAGGATTTCTTTTGCCCTCTTGGATGAGTGCACAGTGCCACCATTTGGTGTATTTATGTTCACAAAAGATTAGTGGGTACACAGGCCTAGACGTAGACATGCATTTGCCTCACGACCACCTTGGTTGGACAGACTAGTGTGCAAGAGTATAACCTCATGACTTAGTTCTTAAATCTTGAGCACAATTGAGAATACCACTTAGAGACCTATGCCTGTTGCTCACACACTTTCTTGAATGGCTTTCACATGGCTGAAAGTGTCTGGAATCAATGAGAGGTGTCCAGAGTAGCCATCTCAGGAAAAAAAGTCAATGAGCAAACGCTGCAGGCCACAGTGAGGACAGCAATCGAGGCATTAACTCCAAGCCTACAGTGCTTCCAAAGATATGATTACGAGGCTTGATCAGGTGTACTTCCATTTTTAAAGTCCTATTCCAAAGTGTTCAATACAACATACCAAAAAATATCCATCACTTTGCCTACCTTGTTGGTAGGCAATTTTCAATGGTCTAAACTGTAGAATGTATCAGTGAGAAGAGATTTTTGCTTTTTCGACAAAATTTCTCAGTTGTAGTTATCCTATTGTGTTTCTAGGTGCCAAAAAAATAAGAGAAGTTCCAAGCCTGAGAATTAACGTTCTTTTATATACCATGGACATGCTCCTGAAAATTAATCCAGTCACATTCACCATATGAATGGTATCACACCCAATAATCCCCTTAAGTGATTTCCAGACAAAATTGAAAGCACAAATATCACCCTTCCTTGGAAATGTAAGAGCTTGAAGCTCATCAGACTACCTTAATATCACATTGGCTGTGAAAATGCATGTGGAAATGCATCGAGTGGAGCTGTGCATCAAAAACCTTGCTTTTGTGAAAACTTACCACCCACCCACTGTAATGAAGCTTTTTAAATGAACACAAGAAATCTAATGCTCCTCTATAAAATTAAAATAACATGGTTCAGGGCACAGAAAAATCGGTAAAAAGTATAGGGCATGTTCTCTTTTAAACAATTTGCATGTGGAAAAATGGCAACATGTGAAGTCGTTTCACCTACCTGAGGTGGTTTGTCTCTATGATAAATGCAAACAAGGCTGTCAAAAGGTTCACTAGCTGCCGGCTCATTCCTGTGTCTGTGATGCTTGTGGAAAATATCTTGAAGTGATTCCAGAAAGACTCTAGGACAAAGTATCTATTTATCGTCCAGATTCAAAATCGGGCAGGAATCTAGTTTTATTGAAAAATCACAAAGATTTGGCTTTGCACAGTATGCTGAGAAATAAACAAAAAGTGCCAGTCCTGAGCTTCATGGTCAGGTCAGACTGAGGCTCGGGACCATCAGTTAACCCAGGAAAGGTAAAGCCACGGAACTGATGAAACCCCCAACAGCTTTTCCTGGATAAAAATGCTGCAACCTTAATCATATCACCATGCAAAGGGGACTGGGGACAATATTATGCTGGAAGTGGAGCTGCTACGGCTTTTTGAAATCTTTTCTGTTTAAAACACCCTTTTTCCTGAAAAAATGTTCTGTTTTTAAAAGAAGTTGGAAATGAGAAATAAGAAAGGGCTCTGTGCAATAGAGTCAGTGAGGGAAAGAGAGAAAAATTGCTGAGATCCTGTGCTGGAATGAGAGCTGTAGAAAGAAATGGACACGTGATCTTACCCAGCCTATAAATGTCAGCAGTGAGACAGCTCCTAGCTCTGAAGGGCGCTGGTTTGCTTTTTCAGTTACCTGGAGGAGGTGGCTGGGAGAGGCACTCAACAGGGGACTTGCAAGCTTTTCAAAGGCAAAGAGTGACTGGTCATTCAGCCAGGGGTTCCTGAAGGGAGTGTGAAGAGGACAAGCAGAGAACAGAGGCAGGGAGAGGAGATGGGGAGGAAGTTGGGGTCTGAGCTCCTGGAAACGCTAGGCTGTCGGTGGGTGGACAGGACTGGAATTTGAAGCAGAAAAGAGAAGGGGATAAGGCTCAGTCGTGGGAAAAGGAAATCCGGACACACCGAGAACAGGATTCAGAGTTCTGAAATTAAAAAAGGGGTGTGGATAGTGCACACCCACTCAGTGGAAGCCAGAGGCAACAGAGGAGTCCTGTGCCAAAGAGAAGGGGACATTTCCCTGGCATGGACAAGTCCATGTGAAGAAAACAGTTCAAATGGATTGATAATTAAATTTAGAAGCTCATTATGCCTTGCTCATCTCTTAAGCATTTTTGTTTCATTTAACTGCATGTCCCGGAAGGAACTGGCTTTCTCTCTACTAGGGAAAGCCCTTTCCTCTGAGCTTTCTAAAGTCGAGCCAGAAAAACTGCGACTGAAAGTTTAGTTCATCTGCCCTTTCCAGATGTTAATCACCAGGAAGTATGTGTCCCTCCTCTAAACTGGTTAAATAGTCTGAAAATTGTGAGTGTTTATAAACCTGGTAAAAAACAAACAAACAAACAAACAAAAAAACATATAACACTGCTATCTCAGATTAATTTTACAAATATGATTCTTAGTTAAGAAGAGGAAAGGTAGAAAGGTCAATGCAGGTAATTACAGCTTCTGGTGAGGGAGGTGAAAAATGCATGTCCTACCAGAAGCTGGGTGAGTAACCTACTTGTTGTGTGTGAAATATCCCTTGTTAGTCACCTTGGCATTCTTCTGCAGGTTTTAACTGAAAACAAGGTAATATGATTCATTTTAATCCATAAATGACGAACCTGCCTTTGAATCAGTTTAATATCATGGCACAGTAACAAAGAATTCTGTTTTTAAGAAGTCCATTCCGAGGGAAAAATACAAGTTCTTTTTAGCTTTTAATGTTAGTTTAAATCACCTGAAGATTTCATTGAACTGCCTACTCTGATCCATTAGGTCTGGGGTGGTGCCTGAGATTCTGCATTTCTAACAAGTTCAGAGCTCCAGTCAATGTTGCTGGTCCACAGATCACACTTTGAGTAGCAAGAGTCTGTATGTGCTTTCATCAGGTTTCTATCCCACTAAGGCAGTGAGACTATAAGAACTTCTTTTAGATGAAAGGCAGCAGTGCCAAACCATTCTGCTGAGATCCAAAATCAATTCTTTGCGTGTGTTTTCTCAGCTTTCAAAACCTATGAAAAGTGAATCAATTTAAAATAAAAGCAGTACGATGTTGGGTGAGACATCGCCAAACTGCAGCTTCAAGGATGTTCACGTCCCAATTCAGCCACATGGATAGTCTTTACCCGATTATATTCCAGTAGTTCTGACCCCCAGAATAAAATCAGTCCCTGGAAATATCTCTTCAATTGGGTCTACATGGGAAAACAGTCCAAGATATTTGTGCTCAAGTTTTTTTCAGATGAAAATATAGGTATCAAAGTAGAAGAAAATGATTGCTTCATTCTTGTTTAAGGCTGTAATGACACTTCAAGAAATAGAGTCTTTGTGCATCATTTCTTTTACCAGCGGAATGGCGTTATTAATCATGAGTAGGATGAGTAGGCAATCTGGGACAAAGTGAGTCTCTGGCCAGCAGCATGAAATCACTTTATTATATGATTCTGGAGTTGGAAGGGACTTTAGAGAGTATCTAGTTGATCCTCCTTATTTTACTTCTCAGTGCTCCTGAACTCGGGCTCCAGCCCTATCAGAAGAAATAGCTCTCACTAAGTCCTCGTAACTGAGGCCAAAGGACAGATTTCTGATTTCATCTTCCTTGACATTTTCCTCGTTCTTCATATCATTGGCTTTCTTCCTTCTGGAAGCACTTTCCTCTCTTGACCCTGTGACACAGAGCACTACTGGTTTGCCTCCTGTTCTGTCTCCTTGACAGGCATAATCTTCTCCACCAGGCCTATAAAGGTTGGATTTCCTGAAGGATACATTCCAGGCCTCTTTCTCTTCTTTTCACACTACAGTCACTTAGACAATGTTATGCTAATATATCTTCCATTATCCGTTTACGCAGACGACACACACATGTAAATTTCTATCTCGATCTATACATCTGCTTTCTTTTTCAGAAATGGTAGATTTGAAGAGTATTTGTGCGAGTGTGTTACATGTGAACATTGTATGATGGCGCAGTGGGGCCTTCTTTTGAATCGGTCACTCAAACTGAGAACATAAAACTTAGTAGGTAGTTTTTCGTTCCTTACCCCCTTACACTCCATCGTCTTTCTAAACAATTCCTGATGGATGTCTCTAAATATCCTCAAGCTCTTTATATCAAAACCAAACTTTTGATAATCCCTCCTATTCTGCCTCCTATTTTACTGTGACTGTTCCATAGTCACCAAGCAAAGATCAAGGTATCATCTCTAAGGCTCCTTCTCCATCTTCCACAATATCTAGTTCTTCACCAAACCCCATTCATTTTATCTCCCAAATATTTCCCGAGACTTTGCACTTATCTTTATCTCAACTTCCAAGACCCCATTTAAGATATCCTTACTTGTTGCCTGTACTGCCACAATCGCCCCCTTACTTGATGACCTGTACCAAAAACTAGTTCTGTCCCACATCATTCTGTACACCGGTGAGGATGAGTGTTCAAAATGAGAATCTGACTATGTCACAGCCCCTGGTCAACACTGTGACTCTCCACTGCTCTTTGGGAAGCACAAGGAAGGTACTAAATACCACTGAAATGTGCCACATTGTCTAACCTATGCCTCCGTTGTCCCTCATCTCATCTCCTTTTTCTATTTTTTGAATCAGAGTCACTCTGTCGCCCAGGCTAGAGTCATCTCATCTCTTACTCATCTCATTCCTTTCCCTCAGCATTAGGGATCCCTTTTTTAATCCCTTGTGCTTGCTGAATTGTTTCATACCATGGAGTGCTCATGCCACTCATCTTTGCCTGGTTAACACCAGCTCTTTTTTGCCCAAGTGCTACTCAAGTAATATTTCCTCAGGAAGGCCTTTCCTGGTCTGCATGACTCTATGAATTCTCCCTAGTACTCTGCGACTCTGAGTCAAAGAGCCTATCATCATTGGATGCTTACATATGTGTCATTACTTGCTTAAAGTATAAGCTTGGCAATTTACAGGGACATGATTTGGTCCACCATTTTATCCCCATCCATTCGATGATAATGACAACAATCATAATGGTGCTAATGGTAACTAGAATCCAATTTTACATCTGTGTCCAGAAGTGCTGCATAAACAAAATGACATGTGTAAAACTGCGTGGTTCACAAATGGTCCTCACAAAAACTTAGTTGTTAAGAAATTAACAAGTTAAGAACTGTGATTATTGGAAAGGAAATCAA
>CAUYQG010061644.1:0-11601 GCA_963574415.1 Tarsius wallacei | reverse complement strand
TCTCAGCTTTGTAAATTTGCCTCATTTACAACTCTTTTATGTCAGCCTGAACTGAGGGATATATGTGTATATGTGTTGTGGTTGTATATACACACACATGCATATATATATATATATATTTTTTTTTTTTTTTTTTATTTGGAGTCTCACTCTGTCACCCAGACTGGAGTGCAGTGGTCGCTCCCAGCCACTGCAGCCTCAACCTGCTGGGCTCCGGCGATCCTTCTGCCTCAGCCTTCCAAGTAGCTGGAACTACAGGTGCGTGCTACCACGCCCGGCTAATTTTTTGATGTTATTGTAGAGATGAGGTCTCGCCAAGTTGCCCAGGCAGGTCTCGAACCCATGGGCTCAGGCAGTCCACTTACCTCGGCCTCCCAAAGCGCGGGATTACAGACTGAGCCACCGAGCCCGGCACAGCCAAGATTTGAATTCATAAAGTCTGATTCTTAAGAGTCTGTACTTCACCACTGTGCTTAATGCCTTCAAAGCAAATTGAGGAAGATTTTGACTTAGCTTGTTAGTATAGAGTATGTTACTAAAATGTTTATGGTAATGGAGAGAAAACTTTAAAAAATTTTATTTTTAATTGTGGTAAAATACATATAAAATATAAAATTTTTTATCTTAGCCATTTTTAATTGTATAATTCAGTAGTATTAAGTATATGCTTATTGTTGTGCAGCCAATCTCCATAACTTTTTTGTCTTGCAAAACTGAAACTCTATATCCATTAAATGCCTACTCCCCATTTCCTCTTCCCCCAGCTTCTGGCAACCACCATTTTACTTTATATCCCTATGAATTTGACTACTCTAGATACTCTAAGTGGAATCATACAGTGGTCGTCTTTTTGTGATGGGCTTATTTCACTCAGCATAATATCTTTGAAGTTTATTCATACAGCAACACATGTCAGAATTTTTCTTTTATGGAGGACAAACTTTTATCTATTAGAACAATTCTTTATAGCCTTCACATATTGAGGAGGATGTTATTCTCATATTGGTTTTGAAAAAAATAAGTATTTCAGAGATGATAACATATTTTGATTTCTTAAAACCTCTGTAATGATGCCCACATTAGCATAATTATCTGAATGTTCTGGATGCATTTTTAACAAGAAAATATTTCTTAAAAACTTATAAAAGCATTAAAAGCAGAAAAATACTTGAAAAATTTTTATCTTTTCCTATTTGTTTAAGAAGGACAGCTGTAGTATACTTTTGCCCTGTAGTGATACTGTGATCAATGGTGCACACAGATTTAAAATACAGTTTTTATAATATTTGCAAGGATGTCTAAGGTCATTGACATATTACTTACTATTTTGTTATGGGGGCTGGTATGTTTGGTATTGATATTGGAAGCATCTCACCCAATTAGTGAAGGGGTCTGAGGGTGTCCTGCATTTGTACCACAGTTTAGGAATATGATCAGAATCTTCTTACCACTTTGAATATAACAGTGGAGTCTAGACTACCCTCTCAGTTCACTATTTTTGAACTTTAGGAAGTTACTTACGTTTCTTTTGGCTTGAATTTTCCTGTTTATAGAATAGTTATATTAATAGTTTCTAACCTATAGGGTTTTTCTGAGAATTTCTGAGAATTAAATGTGAATAAAGTGCTTAGCATAGTGCACACAGTAAGTGCTCAATTTTACCTGTGGTTATTGTTCTTATTACTGTCATCATGTTTGAGATACATGCGTTTGAAGAGTTCCAAATGGTCTACTGTAGAGGGAAATTTATTCTATTCCTTGTTTTTATAATGAATATTTGCTTCAACTTAATTAAGTTTAAGAAATATTAATCAGTTCTGGATGCTTCAGAGGATTCAAAGTGAGTAGGATATATTTCTCCCTTCAAGAAACTTGCACTTAGGTGTTTAAAATGGTATTATTTATTTATAGTGGTTTTTAAATCTGTATTTTCTAAAATGTTGTTTTGATAAAGTATAGGAATAAATTCAGGTGAGACTATGGTTTAAACATTTTTTTCTTTTCTGGGGCTTCACCCTGATGCCCAGGCTGAATTGCAGTTGCATGATCACAGCTCACTATGGCCTCAACCTCCTGGGTGCAGGCGATCCTTCTGCCTCAGTATCCCAAGGAGCTGGGACTACCAGGCGTGTGCCACCATGCTTGGATAACTTTTAAAACATTTTAAAATTTTTTGTAAAGCTGAGATCTCACTATGTTGCCTAGGCTGGTCTCAAACTTCTGGGCTCAAGCAGTCCTCCCACCTTAACCTCCCAAAGTGCTGGGATTACAGGCCTGAGCCACCTCACCTGGCTTTTTTTTTTTGAAGTTGGAGTCTCACTCTGCCCAGGTTGGAGTGCAGTGGCACACTCACGGCCACCACAGCCTCGACCTACGGGGCTCAGGAGGTCCTTCCACCTCAGCCTTCCAAGTAGCTGGAACTAGAGGCATGCGCCACCATGCCCAGTTAAATTTTTTTTTTTTTAATTTATTGTAGAGATGAGGTCTTGCCAAGTTGCCCAGGTTGGTTTTGAACCTGTGGGCTCAGGCAATCCTCTCATCTCGGCCTCCCAAAGTGCTGGGATTATAGGCGTGAGCCACCTCACCCAGACTTTGCTTGGCCTTGTGGGAAGGGGACACATGGCAGCATTAAGGGTACCTAGTCCTAAACTAGGGGATGTGAGGATTGGTTGGAGGCCCAAGCTTTATCTGCATGTAGATTACTTATGTACCTAATCCTGACTTGTACCATATATTTCTATAATAAAGTAAAACAAAACAAAAACAAACAAAAAAAATATTTTAAAACTGTCTTAGAACTCTGTAAAACATTCTTTAACTTTTGGGTTTTATTTGTTTATTCCAGCCAGCACCTAACCAAGTCACTTTTCATCTACCACTACATCGTTATTATGCTATGTTTTTAAGTAAGGTAAGATTGTTATTAAATAATTCTTTTTAAAAAAAAATTTGCAAAATAATTATTGAGTTAGTAACTTGTTTATCCTAATTTTTAGGCTGTGAAATGTCAAGAGCTAGATTTGGATTCTGTTTTGCCAGATCAGGAAATGTTAATGAAACTAATGATTCACCCACTCCAAATTCAAGTATGTATACAAGTTTTTAAAGTTTTGAATTGAATTTCTTGGTTAAGTGATTTTTCCTTTATTTTACTTGTATGACTTTATAATTTTTATCATAGCCAAAATGTTTGAAAAATTTTCTTAAAAAATTGAGTTCTTGTATTTTTGCCAGATTATATTTAGGTATTTTCCATCCTGTGAGACTTAGTTTTAACTTTACCAGGAATTCTTGTCACCATATATACTTATGGTGGAGTTTTAAAATACTATGGCATTGTTTTGGGAGTTAGTAGACCCAACAGGTTCTACCCCTAGTGCTACCACTATTTTATTTTCCACATAGCTTAGGGTATTCATCTCCTTGGTTTCCAGTTTCTCCATCTTTAAAGTGAAAGGAGAAAGAAGAGAGATTTAACTTATGTAAGCACTATGATTTCTTTCAGTTCTAACACTGTAATTTTGTGGGCCAACCTTTCATATATATTAAAGTCTTGCATGTCAGTTTGTTTTTCCTGCCAATTTTGGATTTGTTAATTATTACTGAACTTCAACTCTAGTGGTTAAGAACAAGTAAGAGATAAAATTATGATTACCAGTTTTAGTTGATGCTGGATATAAATACATGAAGTATTAAATACTGATATAGTAAGATAATTTATTCTAATCTGACCCTTTCTTACCTCCAGTTATTTGGAAAATTAGTAGTTTAGATTGAAGATTGAGTTAGGGTGAATTAAAGATGTAGACTGAACAAAGTAGCTATATTTTATTTTATGTTGATTGCAGTGTGTTTCTTTACACATTATATAAGTTAGGATTTTTTGTTCTTTTTTCTTTTTTTTTTCTTTTAATTTTAAAGATGTGGGGTACAATTCAGGGTTAGGTATACAAATGTTCATTATGCAGGTATCCTTGT
This sequence comes from Tarsius wallacei, assembly GCA_963574415.1. NCBI lineage: Eukaryota > Metazoa > Chordata > Mammalia > Primates > Tarsiidae > Tarsius > Tarsius wallacei. The sequence continues at coordinate 7,623 of CAUYQG010061644.1, read as the reverse complement.
TGATGAGGTGTGCTCCCTCTTCCCCAGGCAGATTCCCACTACTGCCAATCTCGCTTCCCCGCCCCCCTCCCAGCAGTTTCCTGCTACTACCAATCCTTTTCTTATAGTATTATGATAATTGTTCAAGGTCCGCTTATGAGTGAGAACATGTGATACTTAGTTCTTTGTTTCTGTGAAAGATTACTCAGTATTATAGACTTTAAGTCCATCCAGGTTGCTGTGAAGTTCATGATTTTGTTCTTCTTTATGACTGTGTAATATTCTATCATGTATATGTACTACATTTTTAAAAATCTGGTCCTCTTTTGATGGGCAGCACGGTTGGTTACATGTTCTTGCTACTGTGAACAATGCTGAGCTAAACATACACATGCAAATATCTTTTTTGTAGCGTGATTTGAGTTCTTCTGGGTATATTCCCAGTAGGGCGATTGTGGGTTCATATGGAAGGTTGATTTTTAGACCTTTTAGGAATCACCACACGTTTTCCACAGAGGCTGTACTAGTTTACACTCCCACCAACAGTGTAGAAGTGTTTCCTTTTTGCCGCATCCTCTCCAGCATCTGTTGTTTTTTGAGTTATTGGTGATAGCTATCCTGACTGGAGTTAGGTGGCATCTCAGTGTAGTTTTATTTTGCATTTCTTTGATGACTAGTGAGGCTGAGCATTTTTTCCATGTATCTGTTGGCTGCAAAAAGAAGACATAGAGTGAAACATAAACATTGATTCCTCATGAAAGATTTCAGTGAAAATCTGGAGACCATAATTATGATGTAAAATTGCATACATTTGAATAGAATATCTTTAACATTGGACAGAATGTCAAGTTCATATTATGATTAAATCATAAAATATTTTGAAATGGTTATTTAATGTATTTTATAAAGATTAAATTTAGATGATTTGTTCTTTGTCCATTTTATATATTTTTTTATTTTATTAGGCAAGTCTTGCTGAAATCCACAGCAATATGTGGGTAAGAAATGGTCTGCAAATCAAAGGGCAAGCCATGACCTATGTCCAGTCTCATTTCTGTAATTCCATGATTGATCCTGACATTTACCTATTACAGGTAAGCAACTTGATACTGTACTTGTTGGAAGTACCTCATTTGTATCCATGGGATTTTAACTTATGGAGGTGGCTGAGTGGTGACATGGGGTGGCCAATGCCATCAAAAGAAGAATTTATTACTTAAATTTCCCAAGAGAAGGGAGCTTGCCCCACAGCACAGAGCCCCAAGGCAAGCACCGGGTTCTGGTCAGGAGGCAGAAGGGAGTGAGAGGAGAGCCTAGGCCAGAGCCTTTATTGGGGCTTCTTCAGGAAAGGAAAGGCAAGGCATGATTGACTAGTTTGAATAATTTCAGTGGACTTCGTGGCATAGGGATTGTACCTAGCTGGCTCTGTGGTACTTGGCTCTGGATTGACTTAAGGCAGGGGAAATATTGAGTTGATGTGTAAGAGTTAGATAAAGATGGTGGTGGACTTGCATGAGAAGTGTGTTCCTAAGTAAGTTGTTTACTATGTTTAGGAGTTAGTTGACCTGGGAAGAGCTATCTCTCTCTGGGTCAGTAAGGCCTCTCAAGATATCAAAACATCATAAGATATAGAAAAAAATATATGATTAATAGAAGAAGGAAAACTAAATATTGAGAAATAAAGCATTTGTTTTCTTTTAAAGGTTTGTGCTTCTAGACTTGACCCAGATTATTTTATTTCATCTGTCTTTGAAAGGTAAGCATAATTTTATTAAGATTGATATTAGGAAGTGTCCAGTTAGTTTTGTCTTAATTAAAAAAAATTTGTCTCAAATATTTTTTTGTAGATTTAAAGTGGTGGATTTGTTGACAATGGCATCACAACATCAAAATACAGTACTTGATACAGAGCATGAGAGATCGATGTTAGAAGGCGCTCTTACATTTCTTGTGATTCTTTTGAGTCTTCGTTTACATTTAGGTAAAACCCATGAGTCCTACTAATACTTAGGTATTAACTGTTCTCCCTTCCTCCCTCTCCCTGTGGTAGTAACTGGCTTATGAAAAAAAGGAAAGGATGTGGGTATATTTAAAGATTGTTTCAAACTCTTAATATGTTGTATAATTGATACACCTTGTAGAATATCCTTTAAAAAATCATTTGCTACAGGGAACTGCAAACAACAGATAAATTGTAGTTTTATTTGGAACATTGCTTCTTTACTCTCTAATTTGCAGCATCTCATGTTCGGTAAAGCAGTTTAATCAAATGTGTGGTAAATTATTTCTTCATAATTTATGTATACTCAGATTTATTAATTCTGTTTTTAATAATTTTAGGAATGTCTGATGATGAGATTCTCAGGGCAGAGATGGTAGCCCAGCTGTGTATGAATGACAGGACACATAGTTCGTTGCTGGACCTCATATCCTTTTAAAAGTTTAATTTTCTGTTAGTTGCAGTATCTAAAATAACAAGTAATTTACACAGATTATAGGTTTATCTTTTTTTATTAAAAGTTAAAAAAATTAATCATTTATTTTAAAGTTGTAGGGTACAATTCAGGATTAGGTATACAATTGGTCATTGTACAGGTAAAGTTTGAACTTGACTTTGGTCCCCATTTTGCCTGGTTTAAGATCAGGTACCCTTGTCGATGAAGTATGTTTCCATCCCCCTTTGTTTTTTTTTCAATGTTGAAAAATAATATAGAAAAATAAGAATCCCAGTAGTTTGCTCAAGTATGTGTTCAGGGCTGGTGACAGGTTTTTATTTTAACCTCCTATGATTACCTCTTGGGGAGCTCTCCTTAGACTTCAGATTAGACCTTAGTTCTGATTGATGGCTTTCTGTACTCCAGAATCTAGCATTCTAGGGGCAGCATTAGTGCAAGGAAGCTGAAAAAGGCAGCTAAGTCTATTTTGTCTGCGTAGCCAGTCTGGAATTCATGGTTAACAATTAAAGATATTCCTTATTATTACCAAGATTTTGAAAATTTTAAGGATTTTTTCATTAGAACTCAGTCTTAAAGGATTTTCAAATTTGTAGATTATTGTCTACAAACTGGGAACTTGTGGTTCTTTGTATAGAACTGAGCATAAAATAAGTGTCTTATTATATTCTTTTTTAGTTAATGTTAGTGAAATTTTAGTCAAAGACGTTATTCTGTGATGAAAATATTTGACAAAGTTTAGTTCATGTGTATCTTGTGACTATGTTTGGAAGAATTAGTTAAAATTTTGGTTTTGTGAAATAACTCCTGTTAGAATACCTGTTTGACAATCTTCATGATTTTTATAAGCAGCATCAATTTAATATTGTCTGATAATTTTATTGAACCATCATATACTATGTATTAGTGCTGTTATAGAGCAAAAACATTCTCTGTACCTTTGAATTTTAGAAAAGAGTTGTATACTTAATGTGAAACAAATGGAAGAGTATCTTTGTGGTTTGCTTTGTTTCTTTGCTTAAACTTGCTTAGCATCTTTTTCTAAGCTAGTTTTTCTTTGGGGGGGGTGAAATTTTGTGATTTTTGGAAAAGTATTTGCTCATAAAAATCTTGGCTAATATTTAACACATTCTTTATTTTTTTAATGAAAGATGCAATATTATTTACAAAATGATGAAAATGAATCTCAACTAAAGTTTTCTCCCTCCTTTTCTGAAATTTGGTGAATTTGTTTTGGGGACAATATATTTGAGAACTAATACAGTATTCAGTTTATTAGTAGATTAACTCCTAGATTAAAAATATTTTAAAACATCACAATTAATGAAAAGTTATTATTGAGCTGTTGTATTACATAGCCCTCTTGTGGCCAACTTTATGTATTACAGCCAATTACTATTTTTCTTTTTTTAGAGATATTTTTCTCTCATCGAAGTGCTAACCAGGCTTGACTCTGCTTAGCTCCGAGATCAGAGACTGGGTGTGTTCAGGGTGGTATGGCCATAAACATATTTTTCTATTTTTAGCAAAATCAATTAAAAACTAGAGTACCTTGAATAGGCTATGAAACCGGCTTTTTGTCATTCATATTTTTTTCTTGACACATACATCATATTCCAGAAAATCCCAATCCCAAAAGTGGCATTATTCCAGGCAGTTACAGCTTTGAATCAGTTTTGTCTGCTGTAGCTGATTTTAAGGCTCCTGTTTTTGAACCTGGAGGTTCTATGCAACAGGGCATGTATACTCCCAAAGGTATGTTTATATACATAAATATACGCTTTGAAACATCAGTTCTCTAAAGGTGTATTCTTGTATGTACTGAAAGAAAATGCTTACTTTTTATTTATTCAGCTTTGATTTTCTTTTCTCATCTTTCTTATGAATGTATGTCTTTTTATGGTATATAGTGGTTTTGCTTCCATTTAAATTTATATATAGAAAAGGAACTTTTGTATGAACTCTAGTACATTTTTGTAAGTGAACATAACCATAAATGTACCAAAAATTATAAAACAGAATGTATGTTTAGAAAGCATTTGGAATGTATTTGCTCTCTAAATTTGATTTGAAACATTGAAACAATCCTCATCCTCATTACCCATATTTTAACATGAATAGTTTAAATTAACATCTATTTTGAACGTATGTAAAAGCATAGAAACCTTTTCCTTAAGTAACTGGTTGGTTTTGTAAGGTTTTCCCTCTAGATTTATAGATGATATGCTGGACAAGAGCCAGAAGTAGATGAAGTTTTGCTTCAGTCTTTATTTATTTATATATTTTTTGACTTTCAGATTTTTACTTATGCAAGTTAAAATTTTGAAGGAAGTAGCAGTTACATGCTTTTTGACTCCCTCAATACTCATTGGCTGAATGAAAAACCAATGCCCATTTTGAAGTTGTAAATAGCATATAGAGTACTGTGTTTGGCAGAGTGCAGCAGAAAAACCTTATCATTTAGGATTTTTCAAGAAGTTCACACGTAGCAAGACAATCTAGAGTCTCTGGTTGGAATGTATTTCATTAAGGGAAAAGCACAGTATTTATTTATTGTAGAGATCACTTTGTGTGTAAAATTTAGATGAACTTGGGAATAGAGTGGTGTTCTGGTGTGGTGTAGTGTTGTGCTTATTAAAGTGTTATGGGAGGATTTCCTCTGTCAGACTCACTTGTGGTCCTTGTTAAAAATACAAGTTCCTATGCTTCATCTTTAATCTGCTCTTATCAGAATCTCTGTGGATAGAATCTGGGAATCTGCTTTGTGAAACGAGCTCTCTAGGTGGTTGTCATGAACAGTAGACACTGAGATGGAACAGTGGACATTTGGAGATTAGAGCTAAGAAGTTGTTTCATATTTAAATACAGTACTAAATTTATTAGCTAGTTGCATGGTTTAGGAAATCGGTTTTTTTAATCTTTGTATGTGGCTTCTTATCTGTAAAGTGAAAGAACTGGAATAGATGAATGGTTTTTAAACTTCTTTTTAAAACGTGGTTGAAACAAACCTTTGGTTTTAGGGAACTGAGCCTTAAGTGAATTTGTTATGCAAAACCGATAAATGCTAGACTACTCTTGCTGAAGTGTTTGTGGGTAGTGAACCTAGCTTTTCCCCTGTTCTGCCATCCCTTGCTCCTAAAATGACCCTTGTTATACCTCTGTGGAAATTCAGCTCCAAAGAACAGTGTGGGAAGCCCATGGGACTAATTAATCACTAAAGTTTTCTTCCACTGCCATTCCAAAGCATTGGCATTTTAGTTTTGCAAAATAATAGACTTTAAAGTGAAGGACAATAAGTGATGATAGAAGTAATAAAAAAGATTTTTGTGAAGGACTGGCTTCAGAACTTTAAGTGATATTTCTGATATTTTAAGATGAATATCCTGTATATGAAATTAGGAACAATGGTTAACAGTTTCTTGTACTAAAACATTGAAATTATAGTAGATATGTAGAGGGAAGTGTAAGCTTCTTAACCGTGTTTTCAAATGTTAAGAATTTTGTTAGAGAGGATTAGAGGAGAAAAAAACTTAATCTAGGAAGTAAACTTTCTTAAGGCAATGGTTTCTAAAATTATTAGCCCACCTTTTAGATTTTTGCCAAATCTACATATCATCTCGGGCGGCCGGCCCCTTGGGTCCCCTTCCACTGTGGGAGCTTTTCAGTCCTCTCAATAAATCCTGCTGTCTTAAAAAAACAAATAAATAAACAAATATCAACTCTACTGTGATATACTTAGTATCTCAGTATTTTCTAAAATGGGATAACTTTAAAAAAACAAACTTCACCTTATAAGCATAATTATTAGGGAGAAATCATGAGTTTTATTTGCAATTAATATTTTCTAATACGTATTACATAGTTATTAAAATAAAAAGCTTTTTAGACTTAATACTTAAAATTATCTTGTGTACCATCAACTGTACACATACAACACATGGGATAGTGGTTCCTACTTACACAGAAGGTAAGGATACCAATGATCAATTTTAGCAAAAGAACAAAAAATCTTTTATAATCAAAAAGTTTATAAGGTAAAACTCTGAAAATCAACAGCTGATTAATCTTTTAATCTAGTTCTTATGTTTTTACCTTGAAATACTTTTTTTTAAAAAATGGGGTCTGTGTTGCCCAAGCTGAGCTTGAACTTCTGGGCTCAAATGATCCTCCTGCCTCAGCCTCTGAAGTATATGAGACTACAGGCATGTGCCACCATGCCCTTCTTACCTTTGAATACTTTTAAAGATGTTAACGTACTGTGGTTTCTTATTTTATAATAGGCATCTTGCAGAGAAAAAAAAATTGAACTAAACTTTTCTGGTGAGGCATTGTTGTATTACAAAAGTTTTGCTCACTAGTGCTTGCTGAACTCAAGAGAATATTCCTAATGATGAAATTGTGATTTTTGACTAAGAGTAGTCATGAGTCAAACAAATACTATAGTCATATTAAACTATTCTATCATTTAAGTTCAAAATGTACTTCACACATGTAATAAGTCGTTAAAGATTGACTTTATTTCTAAGAAGTCAATGTTCTGTTTCTACTTTCTTTTGAATGATAGCTGAAGTCTGGGATCAGGAGTTTGACCCCGTCATGGTCATTCTTCGAACAGTTTACCGTAGAGATGTGCAGTCTGCAATGGACAGATATACTGCATTGTAAGTCCATCAAATTGATTAACACCATAATGGGATATTTTGTATTTTATAGAAAAATTTCAGTTATAATACAAATATAATATGCCTTAAAGTATACTCTATTTTTAGAGGTGAAATAACATTTTAAGGTTAAAAAATTAATCTGGCAGAGATTTATGTTAAGATATTTATCAAAAATTTTATGTTAATCTGATAGAATAAATTTTATAGGACACGATCGCTAAATCAAAAACAGAAACTTATGTAGATGTTGTTCTATCAATGGAATTAAGTTTGGTTTTGTGTTGTTCTCCTTTTGAACCAGTAGAGGAGGCACAAGTTAAGAGAATAAAATTGTCTGGTATCAGAGATGATGACTGTCTATAAAAAGTGTGAAAATATTCCTGTGAGCCGGGCTTGGTGGCTCAGCCTGTAATCCCGCGCCTTTGGGAGGCTGAGGTGAGTGGATTGCCTGAGCCTGTGGGTTCGAGACCCGCCTGGGCAACTTGGCAAGACCTCATCTCTACAATAAATCAAAAATTAGCCGGGCG
>CAUYQG010061638.1:0-22509 GCA_963574415.1 Tarsius wallacei | reverse complement strand
TAATTTTTTTTGGGGGTGCTGCGCCTGGGTCTGCACCCATTTCCTTCAATTCCCCCCCCCCCCCCCCCCCCCCGCCAAAAAAAAAAAGGTACAGCAAAGTAGAACAGGAGGATTACAGGTGCAAGAGATTCGCTCCTGGTTTCAGTCCTATTTTGATGTTATCGGCTAGTTAGATTTTTCTCTTTAGACGTATTGAGCATGTACCTCCAGATCTATAACATGTCCAATTAAAAAACCAAATGAAAAGGTTGGGAAACCAATGCAGCTACATTGGTACATCATGTAAGAACTTTAAAAAAATAGAACAGAATAATTTAAATATGTTTTTAAACATATGGCATAATATTTCTCCTGACACTCCCCTTACTTAGACCCCTGCCATATACCCAGAGCAAGAAAGTATTGAGTGAGTCTTCTAAATTAGGAATTGAAAAATGACCCATTTACAGAAAATCAAATGCTATCTCTCTCATGTTTTGCAAGTTCCTGAAGGAAATAGACAGAGGACTCATTTCAGAATCTGCCAAGGAAAGGGTCAACACTTGATCTGTAGAATCTTGTTCACTAAGGAAACTTTCCTTGTAGGATGGAATGATGGAACAGAAGACACAGGGCCCTGGACTGTGTCTTTACTTGGGCTTAATGGGATGGAGCTAGGACATCAAATGATTTGAAGGAAGGGAAATATCTTGTTGGGGATTTAAGGTGGAATGAAAATTTGATTGTACTTATCCCAATTTTAGTTTCCTTCAAATCACTTAAGGAACAATCTTGCATTACACAACTTGTATTTTTCTCTAAATAGACTCTGTTTGTTCTGAGGCTTTACTGTTGTTTCTTTCACATTCCTGAGTAGGAAATCTCACTCAGAGGCCATTACCTATAATCCCAAGGCTTCAGGGAGAGCCAAAGTGACCACATGCTACTTGTGTGCATACCTTCCTCTCTGCTGATTCCATAATGGAGATGAACAAAGATAAATATAAAGCCAAGCACAGTGGCACTCACCTGTAGTCCTAGCTACTAGGAGGCTGAGGCAGGAGGATCATTTGAGGTCAGGAGTTCAAAGCTATAGTGTACGATGACTGTGTCTGTGAATAACTACAGCACTCCAGCCTGGGCAACATAGCAAGACTCTGTCTCCACAAAAAAAAAAAAAAGAAAAAAAAAAAGAAAAGAAAGAACAAAAATATCTGGATTGTACCTGAATCAAACCTCTGGACATTTTCCTTAGCCAATTTCCCTACCCTTTTCTTTCTCAGGAGGTAGATGGCAAAAGAAAAATCAGGATTTTTACTATTGGTCCTGGGGTATTTGCCACATGTAAGGAACGATCTATACGGCTGATTTATAAGTATGGTGACTATGGTTCACAACAGAAATTCAGTTAAGTAGTAATTCCAAGGCTTACTGTATTGGTGCTTCAGTGTGTTCAAGGTGCCTTGACTCACTTCAAGGAAACTCCAGAGATGCTCAACATAAATTATTTTAAATTCAATTTACTTTTAAACATACAAGCCAATTAGTCATAGTGGCATGGGAGTCAGAAGAGTAGTTCCATTTCTGCCACAAGCTTATTGTGGAAATTGAGGCAGTTTCTTTAATTCATTAGAGTTCTTCCTTCCTTTTTGTGAGGTGAGATATTTGGGCACAGTGCCTTTGTGATGTGTGACTGCAGGGGACACTATTCACACTGTAATCTCTATGGGAGGCTCCATTTCCATAGACCACAGTGAGAATGGTGTCCTGGGCAACCTAGCAAGATCTTGTCTCTAAAAAAAAAAAAAAAAAAAAAATCTGGATTGTACCTAAATCAAGTCTATGGACATTTTCCTTGGCTAATTTCCCTACCCCTTTCTTCTCAGGAGGTATATGGTTAAAGAAATATCAGGCTATTTACTACTGGTCTTGGGGAATTTGCCACATGTAAGTAACTATCTATAGGGCTGATTTACAAGTATGTTGACTATGGTTCACAAATGAAAATGGTCCACTGAAATGGTGCATTGCTGAAGCCCAGGTTTGACCTTTAAATCAATAAATATCTATTGAGTACCCATTATGTGCCCAACGAGAGTGAAAAACTTAGAAGGCCAAAGGCCTGGTGTAAGCGTCAAGAAGAAGACACCTAATTGGGGGTGAAAATAATTTCATTTATGTGTTGACAGATTTGTTTCACAGACACGTGTTAAGACGCTACTAAGTGCCAGAAATTGTGCTAGACTAATGCATATTTTTTCTTCTAAGCTCAGCTTAAACCTAACTCCCTTCATGAAGGCCCAATCCCCTCCCTCCAAAAGCTCACAAACTTGTTGAAAAGATAGATACATGGACAAATAGAAACTTGTGATAATTACCAAGGTAGTGGTATGTACCTGAGACATAAAAAACATTTAGCCATGGGATTTTTAGATTATCTGATGTTTTGTATTATTCATATTTCTTCTCTCTGTTGATGCGTAATCGAGATGCCAAGGTACTTCAACAAATATTTATAAAGTAGGGGAAGCACTGTTAAGAATGCAAAGGTAGGTGATATAATGTGTGCTTGGAGATGCAGAAAAGTCTCCTTGCCAAAGGTGCCATCAAGATGACCCATCCTTGTTCTTCCAGAGTATGGTGTGGGGGAACAGCAGCTAGGCCTTGATGGTCTGTCTCCCAGTTGTAAAGATGCATTATTTTATCATGTGTTTAATGTCTGCACCAGTAGATTGTAAGCTCCTTATGGGTAGAGACTGTGCCTTTTTTGCTTACTTTGGTATCCCCAGAGTCTTGAATGGTGCCAGAGGAGTTTAGAAGGCAATCAGAAATATTCCATAAATGAACGAATAAGAGGGCATTGCAGAACAGGTGAAAATGGAAAAGGGAAAGAGTCTTCTAGGTGAAAGGAATAGTTTGAACAACTGCCATACATAAGTGGTCCCATGTTAATCCTTAGACCATTGATGAGCATTAGAAATGGCAAACTGCATCTGACCCTCTTACCAAATGACTGGAGAGCTCACAGAGAGAGATTGTGATGGCTGCATAGAGTACCTCTAATTTTTCTTAATAACTCAAGACTTTAGATCAAATCACCCAGATTTGATCTAAACTCTTCTCAAGCCTAGTAGGTGCTCATCAAATATCTGTGAATGGTTTCAGAGCACGGATGGATTTACTGATGTTTTTCTGTCCTACAACCTTTTGGAATAACAAGCTATCATTTCCTTCCCCCCTACCCCCTCCTGCTTCTCACTTAAGCCATGTCTTTATGCTGTGAGAAAAATGGCGCAATATGGGGGAAAAAAAAAGCAGGGCATCTGGTTCACCAGATATGCATATGGCCACAACATATGGCAAACCCAGGGCATTTGACCACCGTGCTCATTAGGATGTGCCGGCAAACCGGATGCCACGCACTCACTGCGTCTGTGTCGTTTTACTCTCAGCATGCCGACCTGGTGTTAATCATCGAGACACACTTTCCTTCCCGAGCAAATCAGCTTCTCCACTCCTTTCACCTTTGATTTTTTTTTTTTCTAAAATTCCCTCCTCTTTTGTGTTTACTTTCAATTGGTCGGTTGCTTTTGAAACTCCTAGGCTGGTCTTACTCTACAGGTTTCACTAAACACGGCAACAAGTCCCGCTAACAACAAGAAATGATGACAGACGTTCATGGTCTTCTCAGGAGGGTGGCAAGAAAACGTAAGGTTTGTTTCACTTTCGCCATTAAAAAAGTATTCTCGATGTCTCAGAGTCTGGGGTAATTAACTTTGCACAGATAAAAGACAGCCCGGCCTATCCCAAATCCCCTGGTTTTCACTTGGGGACTTCACAATTTCAGAAAGCGAAGGGCCAGGGAGAGTGTACCCCCACCCCAGCACTGGCAAACAAAACCAAATCACCAGCAATTCCAACTATTCAGAGCGACTCAATCTTCAAAAGCCAGTGGACTGCTCATTCATTGTGCGTATTTGATAGTTTTCCCTGAAATGTTCTGGCTCTGGTCTTTCCAAACTCATTTTATGTTTGTATCCCCTCTCTCCTCAGACCTCCCCTCCCACTTCTCTGAGGAAATTCCATTTTTCAGTTTGCATCTGCAACTGTAACACCAGTCATTTAGTCCATTTGCATATTCCATTTTTGTCCAGGTTGCTCCTCTCCTGTTGCATTTGTAAAAATGAGAAATGAGATCAAAACTCACATTAACCCCAATGTCATCCCCTTTGCTCTCCATTCATTGCTATCCTTTGTTTATCATCTTTCAGCAAATTTTCAATCCATATGACAATACTCCCATCCAAAACAATTAGAAGCAGTTTCACAAAATAGACTTCCTGATGCCCTCTGTCAATCTTTTCCTGAATTCCAGCTGTATACCGTCCATGCACATTCACTTATTGCTAGACACACATTATTCCTTTCATCTGCTAGCAACTATCAAAAAACAGTAACAAATTTGTCCGGAAGGATTTATTCTCCACGTAGTTCCCTTCTTCTTTTTCTTTTTAAGTATCGTTGATGATTTGATTGAACTTAAAATAGTTACAGATTTTTCTCACTTAATACCCACTCTATTATTTCAAGGTAGGAAAAATGCAGATTTTTTTTTCTTTTAAATAGTTTTATAGACAAAGTGAAAGATTTTTCATTCTTGCTTCAAATTCATTGTGAAAACAGAAGGCAGTTTTCCCAGATGGAAATCTGTCATATCATTATGGAAATGTCAGATTTCCACCCGGGGCATATTGACAAAAAGCCATGGTTTTTGCCCAGGGGGTGGAATTTCACAAATTTTCCCAAGAAGAGCCGCACACCCTGGTAGAAGACAGAGGCAATTTCTTTCCCGATTTCAGATTTGCAAGACAGTGCTAAGAGACTGGTTTCAGGCAAATACCCAAAGAAGAGAAAAGAAGACTTTAGCATCCACGTTACTGGCTATAGAGACTTGGCTGTCGTTTATGAATCAGTTCTGACCGTATTTACTTTAGTGTGATGGTTACCCAGGGCTGCAACTCTATTGGCAATATCATATAAGATGACATGATGTGTCCTCTTGCCAAACAGAGGAGGGATTTCTTTCTTTGGCCTACCTGATTCTGCCATGTAAATATCACCCCCTTCGTTAATAGATGTGCTCTTCTTAATTTTGGTAATTGTATTTTTTTTCCCCTGGGAATGAAACATTTTAAACCTCCGTTAGCTGAGTATTCATGCGTGCATTAGAAATATTAGCAAATCGTGTCCATGTTAATGAATGATAGGACATTTAGAGGAAAATAAAACAGTCCCCAAACATTTTCATACATTTGTAGTCATCAGAATCTCATGCTTTAAATAGATGAAAGAGATTTGTGAGTGGCATAAGTCATGGCAGAAATAGCCTTGGGACACGAGTTACTCTATTCTGTTGCGTTAAAGTCTTGCTGCCTTGTATAATAGCCCCACAGATTAACAAGTACCATGCAAAAGGATCTAAATATTTTTCTTAAATAAAGATTTGCTGTTCTCAACAAAAAAATGTCCTCCAAAGATTGCGCTAATATAGGCACTCTGCTCCTTTAATATAAATGACTCCAATGTATATTTTTTCCTCGCAGAAATACCTGCATTTAAAAAAAATGCAGCAATAACTTCAAACTTCAAAGGTCTCAACTTCAAAAGGTTTCTTGCATTCTGCTTGATGGGACAGCATCTTATGCACACATGCTTTTTTCCCTGCTAAATGCCTTAATAATGAGCTTGGGTTCAGATTTTGTGAATCGGAGCCAAGTAACTCTATTTTATTATATTTGCTGGGAAATGAACTAGCTCAGGGTAATTAGGAAAGCAATTTTATTAGCTTCTATTTCATAAAGATTGTTTTTTAATCAGAGTCAGAACTTACTAGAAATGATTCTGCGCTCATTTCTTGGGTCTCAGGAAATGAAGTGGGGCACCGAAGGTCCTAACCCACAGTAAAGCCAATGTGATGAAGACAGAAGCTTTGCTCTTAATCTTTCACAATGCTGTAAAAATAAACCCAATCTGATGGCATTGTAAATAAAAGGGTCACCGCGAACGATTACCTGTGTCTAGTTTATTATAGACTGGATTCTTGATAATGGAAGGAATTAAAGCGTTCTTTTAATTGACCGTGGAGCCTTGGATTCGAATTGTGAACAATCCTGGTTTGGAGACTGGGATAGGAAGTAAGAAAAGTAAAACACCGGATTAGGTGAATGTGTCTTCAAGAGACAAATGGGAGATGGAATTGGGACTGATAGTGTATTTAGATAATGTAGTACAGCTGTGAAAAAGACAAATGCTCTACTGAGGCACACAGCATATACAGCGGGGCAGGGGGGCAGGTTGGCGGTACTGGAGGGGGCTGTTGCTTATAGGAAAATGGAGTTCCTGTAATTATGCCTCCCTGGCAGCCACTTACGGAGCACAGCACACTGTTTGGGGCACCTCATTATAAAGAGAACATCAATACTGTAAATTAGAGAGAACCCAGAGAAGGGTGACAAAAAAGATAAAAGGATTAGAAGAGATGACCTATAAAGAAAGGTTAAAGGAACATAACATTTAAAGCTTTCAGGAAAAGGAGCTGGTGAGATGGAAGGCTATGCTAACTGTCTACAAATATTTGAGCAATAATAATTTTAAGGAAAAGAGAGGATTGCTTGCAGTGGTTGAGAATGGTCTAATAAGAAGTAACGGCTTGAAACTAAGGAAAGGGGAAAATGTCGGTTAGGAGACATTAGGAAAAATCTCTTCCCAGTAAGGGCAATTAGGCACTGAAGTGAACTGCCTGGGAGGCGGGGAGGCCCCATCACCGCAAGTGCTGCAGGTATTTAAGAGGAGGCAGAGCACTCAGGGAACTCCAATGAAAGGGAATACAGCCCTCCCTCTTCTGAAGATATTCCCATTCTGGAGAATTGGGCTAGAAAACCCAGGAGAACTTTTCCGATGGCCCCAGCCATAATTCAGAGCTTGCAAAGTGAGTGTGTGAAGGGTGGGGGTGGAGGTGGTAAATGTCGTCTGAGAAAACAGCCTATCCTATGTGGATGGGAAATGTCTGTCCGTGAAGCTGTTCTTTTCTACTGTTGGCCATTAGTGTTGGAGTTCCTCATTTTCCTTTCTAGTCATCAAGACATTTACATAAATCACCACACAACACCTCCCGAAGCCAGCGCTCAAGTGGGAAGGGAGGGATGCTCTGACAACGAGGCACATCTAAAAATGAATGGTGTGAGGTTGTGCGCATCAGTTTCTGTTGTGCAAGCAAAGGGAAATAGAGAAAATTGCCATGTTTTATCATGTCGGACGAGCTGGAGCAGGTGACACCGTGATCAGGTGTGCATGCATAATCACTCCCCCAAATAATCACCATGTGGAATAATTTCCCCCCAAATCTTGCAACTTCAACTTATTCTCTGCGAGTGACTCATAAATCTTGGCCTTGAATGTGAATCAAGATTCCAAGCTGCAGGCTCAGGGGTTTGTTGGATTTATTCAACTTTAGTCTTTATTTATAGACATAAAAGTGTATTATTGGTTGTAACATCAAAACAAAAGAAAACAGATTGTAAGCATCCATTAATGTTTTCCCAAAAGGGAAATCGCAAGTTTCTCTCGGGTCTTTCATTCTCTCCCTTGTAATATTAAGATGATGTCATAAACTTGTAATTACTTTGTGATGTTCTTGTGCACTTTATATCTGTTGGTTCAGAGATGCAAATTCCCTCTCTGATCAGAATGCAGTGAACAATATGAGCAGGTGGAAGATAAGTCTTCTGTGGCTTGCAATTTAGAAACCTGTGAAGTTTGGAATTCATACTACTTAAACTCTGTTCTCTGGGAGGGGAAAGATGCAGTTCAAGTATCCTGGGTGTTGTATTATGTACATGAGATGAGGTATTAATTTTCTGGAACAATTACTCTCATTACTGGAAAAGAAAATTATTTTGGCTAACAAATAAGTGCAGAGGCTATATGAAAAGTATTATTGTATATATCAGGAAGAAATTTTTTATTCACTAATCCTATCCAAGAAAGCAAAGCTACTTTAATAAAAGGGGTATACTTGTATGCATAAGACTGTTTGACTTTCAAGTACCTGCAGCGTTGGGGTAAGTAGGAAACACCAAACTTAGAAAAATTGATCAAGGATGATGACTTTCTCTTTTTCTGGCCAAATCTTTGTTCTTTTACTCCCAGCACATCTCTTCAATTCTGAGAGAAAGAGGCCATAAAGTATCTATTTCCAAGTCCTCCTTAAGTGTTGCTCAGATTTCTTATTGCTCATTGCTAACCATTTTAATTTCTGACCTCTTCTGCTCCACTAGTTATAGACCCATTCATTGACCCTCTAGGATTTCCAACTCGGTGATTTACGTCCTTGCCATATTTTTGTGAAGCACCAGTATCATCAACCGCAGAGAGAGAGAGAGAGAGAGAGAGAGAGAGAGAGAGAGAGAGAGAGAAATGAGAAATGCCTCCCTATCGTTCTCCTGCTTGGTGCAAGAATAACTTTTTCTTAATAATATTTTTGATGCTGGCAGTTTTAAGCTTCTCCAGTAATGCCCCCTTCCCGCCAAAGGAAAAAAAAAAAAAAGAATTTCCTTTTGGAGTTTTAATTGCTCCAACTATTGTAGAATGAGAGGTAACATTTCTTTGAATGGTGGAGCCTGGGGCAGCATGAGAAGAGAGGCAGTGATCCTACAGTTTTTAATCTAATCAATAAGTCGATGAACTTCTGTGGGAGTTTGATGGGAGGGTGGGATCTAGGGATGCCTGCTTCCTTCTTGGCCTTAGCACTGTCTTCCTGTGGGGAAGCAGAGCCTTCTCTTCTTTATTATCAGGGTATTGAGGACTATGGAGCCATTAGGAAGGAACTGAACCACATTTGTTTTGTGTTGCCTGTTCTGATTTTAGAAGTTGACGAGTCGACCAATGAATGTGGGCACCATTTGCCACCCTCAGCTGAGTCATTTGCATTCACGGTTTAGTTAAAGGTAATTTGGCTCTTGGTCTTTGATTTGCCAGTTTCTTATACAGTCCTTTCAGCATCTTTTTCTCATTCCTCTGATTCATTTCCAGTCCTTTTCCCCTTTCTCTGCATGCTTTACACTCCTAGCCCTCTAGCTAAACTACATCCTCTCACAAGGGCTCCACATAGATCAACTCTATCTCTCTCTGACCCAGGCATGTGGTGTGTGGTAACACTGTTCAAAATTGAATACGAACGCAGACTAATGAGCCTCTTTGTCAGGATATAGACGTGCCCTACACGTCGATCCTGTTTAGTTATTAGAATCTGAAAACTTAATCATACACTCTAAGAAAAGGCTTTGATAAAGAATTTTACTCCTGCATGTTCATTTAAGACAGACTTGACGTATTAACGCCAAATTTAAAATTGTGTCCTCTTCATTGCAATCCTCTGTAGTTACAAGGTTCTAATAAATATTATGCCCTCCCATCATGCAATTAAAATTTTCCACCTCATTTCACAATGCAAAATATTCACATGTTGTCAATCATTTTGAAACATGATTTTTTGACATCATATAATTTTACTTCATTTTTTCAGACAGACATCTCACCAGGAAATTATTTAAGAAAGAATCCTATTATATCTTTATTTTTCCACCAAATTTCACCTTCAAATGCAGTCATTTGTGTACATTTCAGTAATTTCAACAATAAACTTGCAAGGAGAGGGAATGGCAACTCCTCAGACAGAGATTCACATGTAGGTTTTGTAACTCTTGAGAGACTGTGGCTCAGTTGCGGGTACCCAGTTAGAAAACACGGTTTTAGCCACGGGAAGTTTACGAGTCTTGCTGCACAAAGTGAAAAGGTTGCTGCTTGAAACAGCTACCACCTGGGAAGCTGGGAGAAAAACATGCGTGGGCTTTTGAACTTTCCTCTGTTTAATAACTAGCAGACACTAATGATTTGCCAAACATCCTGATTTAAAATGGCGGTGGTCAAAAGCAAGGCTGCCTGCTGGTTGTCAGGTAGCCCACCTGTTCTCCATACCAAAGTTCCCTGACCTATGCCCAACGCAAAGCTGTTATCCTTTAACCACTGCTAGATGTGCATGTACATCTTGTTGGGTTCTCTCGCTAGCATTCTGGTCTGCTGTCGAAGGGAAGCTTCTTATTGGAAACTCCACATTGCCTTTGTAATGAAGGAAGATCCTTGGGGCATGATCTCATACACAGTCTTTGGAGAGGTTGGAGTGGGAAGTGGGGTGGGGGAGATGTGACAAGGGTTCATTCTGCCTGTGCAGCCAGAGAGCACTCATGGGAAAACACTGACTATGTTAACTGCTCAATTTGAAATAGGATGAGCGTCTCTTTCTAGTTTTAAAAAATACTATGGTGGATTTTTTGAGAAGGGTCAACCATATTACTCATGCCTTTGTGTAGTGTTTTATAAGATAGCAGAGCTCAGCACCAAACCTCCTATACTCTAAATGTTTGCTCAATGAATATTGATGATTAAATTCATACCATATTTACTAATAGATATTCGCGCAAACATGTCCATTAATTAATACCCACATGTGTCAGAATACCCATTGTTTTTTGATGAAACAATTAGTAAATCAGAAGGAGATACTTTATGATGGGCAAGAGCATGCTTCTCCATCTTTCTTCTATGTAAAGGCCTTTGTCCTGTTCTTTAAGCCCCAATCCAGAGAGCTGTCTCCAGGGATCAAGCAATGCTTAACTTTGGTCTCCAAAGCCAGTTGTACTACAAATGGAGATAGCAATTAGCATTCATCATCTTTGGCGATTTTTATCTTCCTCTCTGGGTTTGCATGGTGTTTATCACTATGGTACCTAAGTGCATTGGCAGGCTTGCTAACTTTTCATGAAATAATATTGGGAGAATATCTCCTTCTCCTGAGCTGTTTAATGCTCAGCACAGATAACCATGGAATTTTCTTAATCTTGCAAATCCTTCATCTTCTGGACTCCTGTGTTGTCTACACTTGCCCAACATTAATGCAATTAAATTCTTATATGATCCCTTTGAACTACCACAAGATAGACTGGAGAGTCTATGCCATGGTATGTCAACATACTATGAACCACTTGTTTTAGAAATTATTTGGTATAGAGAACCTATTCAAATAAGCTTAAAAAAAAGAGTAGGTGTTATTAAAAGGCTTCATGAGACTCTCATGAAACTCATATGTACTAATAGGGCTTTTGCCTCAAAAAAAGGGAAGATGGGCAACTGCTCATTCTTTTTTCTCTTCCCATCATCTCTCTTCTCTGCTTCCCTTTGTTTCTATGTCTTAATCTCATCTCTTTGAAGATGAGTTGCTCTGTTTACTTATTTGTTTACACATGGCTCATCGTGGCTGCCTTCAAATGGTGGCCTTAACCTGCAAATCTATACACTCATTCAGCTCATATTCCTTACATCAAAGTAACACAGATTCTGGTTTTCCTCTTTCAGATTTCTGGGAGAAAGAATCTGCTGCAGCCTTCATGTCCACTGCTGGTCTAAGCAGCGTGATGGGGGAGGGTAGGTGGAGAGAAGTGGTCATGCATGCCGGGTTGCTTCTTTCAGGACACTGGGCAGGTCTCCTAAGAAACGGATTAGAGAGGTTTGTATCTCTAGAATCAATTATAGTACGGATTATATGCAGAGAAAAAGTGGACTTGACTATGTACAATGAAGAATTTTTAAGTCACTATACTTGAGAGAGAAAAACAAAACTCTTATGCAGAAAATCATGTACTGGACATATTTAGATAGAGATGCTTCTGCAGAGCACCAGGGAAGCAGAAATACCTAATCTTAGATCTGAAGTCAAGAATTTTCATTCTTTCTGGGCTGAAATTACGAAGTGTTTCTTGGAAACTTTCACTCCTGTTCCCACACACAAACCCATTTGATGGAATTCAGAGAAAAAAAAAAATGAATTCAGCCAACTATTCTTCTTTTACCCCTATCTGTCCTAGAAAATACTGAAGGAATAACTTTCTTCACTCTAATTCATGTGATTTTCATATGTGGACACAACCACAACCAGGTATGGTTGGCTTTATGCACATGACTCTAAAAATATTGAAGACCACTGGAACTTTGTTAGCAATTTGGATATTTACTTTAGGCTGTTTGTAGATTATAATAAAGACTTCTAATAATCCTGGGTAAATTTCTGTTATTTGCAAGGTTCAATTACAGTCAGATCTTGGGGAAAGTTCTATTTGAAGGCAACTCCTCTTAGTACCTGGGAGCTCCCTTCTTCCCTTCCTGGGGGCACCATTGATATCCACTTACTCAGTTCAGTTGCTATCGCACCAGACTTCAGTTGTACCAAAGCAGTCAATTTACCCTCATGAAATGAAAGCTTCCGTATTTGAACAGGCTGAGATATTAAGTTTCTTTCTTTCATTTTAAAGTTTCAAGTAGAATTATTATGCCCATCACAGGATGACCAGTATGGCCGATTGGGTAAGAAATATGATCCCGTTTCTAATATCCTATTTGCATATTTTCTTTTCCAAAAGGTGCTTTTCGCACAGGTCACTGGCCCTGAAGTATGTGTCTGAGGGTTTATGAGGGCTGATTTCTTTCTAAAAGTGCTTCACCCTCCTGTTGGAGACAGGCCTGGGGGAACTTGGAAGCTCTCTCTATGTATTCTAGTTCTACTGAAAGGAGAGGGCTAGCACAAAGCAACTTTGCATTTCCCTGTCCTCCTAAAACTATATAAGAGCATTATGTTTTGTCCCTACTGCTTCAGTCCTTAGTCTCTCTAAGGGACTTAACCTTGGATGATGCTGAAAGGTTGTCGTTTTCATGCAGACTATCAAATTGCTCCACCAGGTAAAATATAAAAATGTAATGAACATGAGCTTGACCGTAATCATATAGCAATGGAATCACTTGAAAGAGTCAGTGGTTCCATTCTCTTGTCCTTTGAAGGCTTGTTGTACGGGGGCGTACTGAGTCCCTGCCCCTTTCAGGGCCATGTAAACAACACAATAAAAATAACATTTTAAAGTAATCATTTACTAGGCACAGTTCTAAAAGCTTCACTTGGATCATCTCATTTAATTTTAAAAACTACTTTTTTGAGTTAGTTTTTTCATTATCCCGATTTTATACCTGAAGAAACCGAGGTTCAGATAGGTTAAGTAACTTGCTTAGGGTCACAGAACGTGAAGGAGAGTGGATTAGGATTTGAACCCAGTGTGAGTTGAGGTTTTGTGTTTGTAGCCACAATATTACATCGTCTTCTGAACATGAGTCCAGCCAGTCAGTTATAATGTGGGCATTTAAAGAGTGTGACCAAGGTGACCTTCCCCTGTGATCATTCTCTTCTAGACATACCTAAATTCTTTTCCTCAGACCTTACCTTTGAAACTTGATGATGCATCCAAAAATCATCTACTATTGTGGGGTTTTGAAGATAAGGAGAAAAAGAGGGAAAAACAAGATCAAGGAAGAGAGGAAAGCTTTAAGAGGAGAACGTGGGAGGCGTGCTAGGAAGCTGGCGGATAATCTTTTGAAGGAGACTGCAAGAGAGGAGGCACTGCTTCCCTGCTTGGACATGCTCATCTGTGTTTTCAGTGACCTTTTTCTCTGGCAAAGGGGCCCCATTTATGACAATAAGCAGCTCATCAGAGAACAGACACTGTGAAACTGAGGCAAAAGACTATACTGGAGAGGGGAAGACAGACTTTGCATCAGAGTTTCCTGTGATGCTGTGTTTGGGGAATCATCCCCGTTGGAGAGTGGGAAAGGCAGAGTCTGGCCCCTCTGGGAAGAATCAAGAATCAGAAGGCTCTGGGTCCATCTTCTCTTCTACAAACAAGCCCTTTTGGGTCTGTGGCAGGGGAGAAGCCATACAGGAAGGACTTTGGCATGGGAGAACTCTTAATGGCAGTGTTTGGGTAAAACCTAACAGTAATCAAAAGTGATCCAAAAAGTGCTCTCAGTGCAAGTTCTCTTCCTCGTGGGCTGTGTAGAGCCAGGCTGTGGGAGGTCATGGGCAAGTGACCGACATGAAAGCCCGGCTGCACTAGACACTCCAATCCTCTTGCCTGTGTTTCCCCCTTAGTCCTTGTTCATTAACACACTATATAGCTTACTTATTTAGTTGCTTACTAAATTACTAAATAAGTAAAACTTATGTCTGTCTTCCCCTCTCCAGTATAGTCTTTTGCCTCAGTTTCACAATAAGTAAAACTTATTTAGTAATACTTCTTCCACTATGGAGTGCAAGCTCTATAAGGGCAGGATGTTTTGAATATCTCAATCCCATTTTAGGGATCTTCTCATGTGCTCAATAAGCATTGTGGAATGAATTAATGCTGTTGGGCATTAAATGAAACAGCATGGCCAGGACGCCATGCTTTTGCTTTCTTGTTCACAATAGTTGTTCTGTCTCCCTCTCCTTGCCTCAAGTCTCTCCCATGTATAGACAGGGGCTGGCTGAATGGTTTCTTTGTTTTTTGTCTTGGTCTGGGCTTTTTCCTTCCCCCCACCTTCGTACCATATTCCATCCAGTGTTTCTTATTGTCATCTTTTTCTTTTCATCTCTTTCTTTCAAAAAAATGCTAAGCCATGAAGTGGAGTGAGGAAGATGAGGTGGGCAATATAGGGCAGACAAGATGACTAGTAGTTTTTTCCCAGGAGACAGGTAGTTGGAGAGGATCCTGGTGTCAGGGAAACAAACCCAGGAGGGTGCAACCCTTCAACTCTAGTTCCAGAAGACTCAGTTACCAAGGACAGAGAATAAAGCACCAGCCTGCATCCACACTGGGCTGTGGGGCAAAAGTTTGCCAGCATGAAACCATCAAGATGAGATTTCCTTCTTTTTATGGGAAAGAAGATTTCAAAACCTCCCTTGATAAATACTATGTATGTATATGTATGTTTCTTTATTTAACAAACATTTCTGTGGTGCTTATTATGTGCCAGGCGCTGTTCTAAGTGGTTCAAAAATAAATATTAACTCATCCAATAGTAAGTACTATCGCTGTCATCCCTCCCCTTTTTATAGATGAAACAGAAGCAAGAAGGGGTTAAGTCACTTGGTTGAGACTAAGAGGTAATAGTGGCAGAGTTGAAATTTGTATCTGCGTCCCCAGATCTCCAGTCAATGCTTTTATCCACTACTTAGGCCACCTCTCTGTATTTGCTAATGCTTTAGAGGTATTGGTTATGATCTCATTAAAAATCTCCATAATTCTCTAGATCCTTGCAAAGGAGACGACAAAAATCCTTAGTGGAAGATAGGTCCCTGTTTTAACTTCAAAGAAAAAAGGCTTTCTCATCTGATTTAATACACTGATTATTTAGTATATACATGTGTGTGTGTATACATATATTAAATGTATATAAACATATTTTATCAGAATATATATGCATATACATATATATTCAAATACTACATGAATATATTTTGCCTAATCCATACAAAGCTTCATCAATATTTCTTCTTTATTCTCTTTTATGCCAGCAGCTTTCTTTATGCATTTCCATTTTCCACATTTTTCAGAGTGATTGGATTAGGTTGCATACACTTCTCCTGAAATATTAAGAGCATGCAATCCGCATCCACATGCATTGGGCCTGTAGTTATGATCTATCATTTCAAAAATCCACATGTTAAAAAAGAGCAGAACAGGCCTTGAGTGCTGTGAAGTATTAGGTCCAAAGAACCCCCTGCCATTCATCTTCTCACTAATGCAGGGACTAACAAGACCCCAGAGTTTCTGTCTCAGTGGCAGATTCTTTGTCCTAAAACCACTGAAACCACATATACACACACACACACACACACACACTACCCACTACCCACACTCACATGCTCGTACCCACTTTATATATCTAAGAGAATTAATCAATTTTATGAGTAAGTTACTGCATAGTCAAGTAGGAGAAGGATACCTCACAAGTGGCCATTTCTGAAATTTTTAGAGGAGATATGGTATCAGCACACATGTCAATCCAGATTGTTGAGCTTTGTCCCAAGGACTATTTTGGGGAAAAAAACTAGATACAGTAATGACTGGGCAAGACATCATTTTTAACTTTTAATTGACTCCATCTGATGTTGTCTTTTCTTCCATCCTGTTTCTCCCTTATGATTTTGATCATGAAATACTTCCAGTGTCCACTGTTCCCCCTTTATGATTTCCCCCTTCACCTCTTGAAAATATGATGAGGCAGGTTTTCTTGTGTGCTTGTGGAAATTAGTCTTACTGCTTTAGAGACAAGTCATGTTTGTTTCCTGGCTGGTGGTGTTTCCCTGTGCTCATTTCCTGGACACCCCCTTACAGGCATTGGACCCACATTTTTTCCCTTTTATTTAAGCAGATTCCTGCAGTGATGCATGCTACACATCTGAGTGCACATTTGCTTTACTTTTGTCTTCCATTAAAATCCACTGTTCAGAACCTCTGAGTCCTTTGCCACATAAGAGTTTATGACTGGTCTAAGGTTGAATCTACAAGCAGAACTAAACCACTAATCCCTTCATTTTTTAATTGATAGCTTATTTAAAAAATCAGCTTGATTAAATTAGTTTGTTCCAAATGGATAAATCTTGTGACTTGTGTAGACATGATATCATTCACCAGTAATTCTGTCCTGAGAGTTATTTATGCCTATAATGTCTACAAAGCCCAAACACTGAAATTTGGTCAGTCATCTTTGTTCAATTCACCAAATAAGAATATTTTTACATATGCATATATCCCAATGGTTAACATCATGGACCAAACATCCTGATATTTTGCGATTTTTTTTTTCATATTTCAACTGGATGTTTTGACTTTGTGTAGACAGATTACAGAGTGCTTCCCAGTATGCATCCCTTTGAATCTGCTTTATTGATGTAGAACAAAGTTTCATTTGCTCACAGATTTTAATTTAAAAAAGAAAAGCTAATGAATGTTGGACTGCATTCTTCAGTGAAGGTAATAAGCCTTGTGTGTTATATAAAAAGCTACCGCCCTCTGATTGTCAAAGTTTACTTCTTTCTTTTCAGATTCTTCTTTGTATTGTTTTACAATCTAGGTATATCTGTTTAACATGAAATGCAGAAAATGACAGGGCTCAGACAGCTACTGCATCCAGTGACAAAGATTACTGTCATCCTGGCTCATCAGTTAATTCATCATTGGCAATGGTCCATTCCATTTCCTGGTAGCCTAGCAACAGCCAATGATGGGGAGGGCTGTTTGCCATGTGACAATGGTATGTGGTACTTTCCAGAATGCTTTTACATAAAAATAGGATGATAATTTATAAATTTACATTTTTATTTTAATAAATGGGAATATTTGGTTTTAGGGGTTGACATTCAAAAGGGAGACAATTTTATTTTGCAGACCATGACTTTAAAGTGCTGGACTGGTGACTTGATAACAGAAATGGAGCTATCAATTTCACACATAAACAGGGTTTAAAGTTGAGCCTGTGAATGCCTTACTTTACCTTAGTGAGAGTGATATTCTCCCACAGATCAACTATACAAAAATCATATAATTAAATGAGAGCTATTCTTATATCAGTGTTTATACATGTACACATAGACACCCGCGTACTCACACACACGATGGACGATTTTGAGTCTGAACTTTGGCTCCTAATTTTTTAAAAAAAAACTGGTTAGAGGGAAAGAAAGCAAAGAAATCTATAAACAACAACAATAACTGTTGCCCTCAATATTTTAATAAAAGAAATAGCAGTTTTTCACAATCCTTCTCTATGAGTAATCCTCTATTGATGATTCATGGTTCGGCAACTCATTTGAAAATCTGCTCATTTGTTTTCACTGATTGAATTCCCTGATTGTTAGTGTGTATAAATGTATTAACTACTTTTGAAGCTATCTTCTGTTAAAGAAGTGATAGAAAACCCTATTTAAATGTCATAATGCCTTTTCTCTTGTTATGACAGTATCATTGAGTAAATAGTTTTATTTTAGTGCTATAGTTAAGAAAATCTATAATCACCTTCTCATAAATCTTTTTTAAAAAATCTATATTTAGCCCCATCTGCAGAGACAGGAGTCGAAAATAGGCGACTACCTAAGACATGAATTCCGTTAAATATTAAAGAGATCTCATCAATGATTTTATTAGTCTCCGAGCTCAGTAAAGGCCTCTCTGACATCTAAAGCCTAATGATTTTTTTAAATATATTTAAAGCCTTGCACTGCACCTTTAAATATTGAACAATATTGAAAAATATTGAAGCCCTTTTTTGTATATTAGCTTTAGGCAGAACTGTTGTATGATTTCCACTCCTTTCATGACATTGTAATGATGTTACCACATACAACTTTATCTTGCATGAAAAGGTGAAGTCATGAGTGATTTCTCCAATTTAAAAGCACTCAACCCTCACAGTGCTAGAAATGAATATTTTGCATATATTCATGCAACAATGATTCAATTTAAGATTTCTATTTTCAAACATTGCTTGAAACCTTCACTATGTTAGTAGTAAAATTGCCAAAATGTGTAATAAGATTTATTATAGATGAGTAGCATTTTATTTAGTATTTCATGTTAACACGCTTTTAGGGTTACCTGGCTTAGCGGGAGAATTCATCTTTCTTTTCTAATCAGAGATAACATTTTATTGTATTTTTAAAAATACTCTTCCTGTACATATATATATATAGTGGTACAAACTGAATTTTCTCTTGCTGGCAATGCAAACCTAAACATTGCTCATGTCAAAGCTTAGAGTATCATCACACAAAGCCGCTCTGATTAAAGAAGAAGGAAGACTTCTTTTTCTCCTTTGTAATTCCTGTCCCTTCTCTCCAGAATCACTGTTAAATCCTTTTGCTATACATCCTTAAAATGGGTTCAGAATTTTGCTGCGGACTTGTTATACCCTTGTTTATACTGTGTAGATGCTTGATGCCGTAACAGCATAAAAACGCACGTTATAAGTTTCCTAGAAGCCACATCAAGGCATATGTTGCAGGCACAAAAAGTATAGGTTGGCGGAAGCTGTTAATTGAGGGGCTGTGTTTCTCAAAGAGTTTGCACAGATGGAGGAAGAGATGTATCTAAATGCGGTTACCTATGGGTTTATATCTGAGAGATAGAAGTGTTGTAACCATTTCATGACCGCACCTGTGATCATCACAGGGGAGGCACAGAACAGTATAAACCCTTACTGTTTCTGTGTTCCATATCCATCTTTAGGCCCTTAAGTCTTCTTTCAGGGCCATTCCAGGTTTTTAATCATTTCAGTAATGAAAGAGAGAGCCTTCCACAGTTCATTTTCACCGACATTAAAGCAACTCTCTTCCTCCCCAAGTATATTTATAAAGTATACACACAGGCACATACACAATCACACAAATATATATGCTTACACAGCACAGGGCTTTGTGTGTGTGAGTTTATACCACATGCCCAAAGCACAGAAAGGAATATTTTCACTCAGAGGATACCTGTAGTTGTTAGCAACTAATGCCACTTGCCTGCGCAAAAAAAGAATGTGATTTTTTGATGATTTTTAATTTTAGTTTAAATAATCAGTTACTAGAAACTGGAGAACCAACATATAAGTTAGTGACTTGTTCTGCATTTTGGGGGAGGAAAAGAGAGTGGCGATTGTATTAGGCCCCTGGGTGGGCTAAATTTTCCTAATTACATGAAAATCAGAGGCAGCCCCTCAACTCTGGTATCTTACCTGCACAGAGTAAACATTCCCCTGCTGTCACTAATGTCCTATAAATCATGTTAAAAAGAAGCATGATTAGCATTTTTGATCAAATCAAGCTTCAAAGCCAGGAGTGTTTGAGTGAATAAAGTCACGTTTCCAAGTCAGCAGTGGATAGATTCTCTAGGGAAAGAGAATGCTTAGTAGGATGGCCTTGCACTCCTCCCTGGCCATCCCCCAACCATTCCTCCCCCCAACACTTTGCACATTACCCACAGGGGGCAGTGAGAGTTTGGGAGAGAGAATCCTCAGTAAGGTGGCAGTCACATTCAGTTTCATGAATCTAAGCTCATTAGAAGGCAAAGGGCGTGGGGTAAGATACAGAGGGAAAAGCAAACCCATGTCTGAGAAGAATGAGCAACTTAATTTTTTTTCACTCTGGTGAAAGCACATCCTTTCTGTGCATGGCCAAATTAGTTCTGCTTGTCTTTCAAAGCATTTAAAGAGGACAGTGTTCCTGGCTAAAGAACAGGTGGCTTTGCACAAATCATTTCCATCTTTGTTTTCTGTGTATCTTGAGAAAATACCCATTCAGTTGTCAAAGACTAATTAGAACTCAAGCTCACCTGGAGGTGGGTGCCCAAGTGGAATAGTTGAAATTTATTTCAAAGGCTTCCAACCCCCAGGACAATATCCGTAGAGAATTCTGAAACTCTTGCCATAGACAAGTGCTTTCCTTTCTTTCAATGACAGAAAAAGACTTTAGACACAAATCTCCTTAGGAGTTGCTGGTTAACTTGCATTTATACTAGGTATAAGCAGTTGAGAGCAAAGTCTTGATGAAAGGGGTAAACAAAGGTGGTGAGAAAGAGGGAACCCTGGATGCCCAAGTAGGCCAGTAAGAGGAATGGGAGAGAAGCCAAATAGGGGAGGTTAGGTTGACATGTAAGTCTTTTCCTAAACATGACAGTTTTGATCTAGGTTTGACTCTGGCTCTGAGATGATCTCAGTAAGCATTTTCAGCAACAAAAACAGAGGTGGTAATGGAGTTGTCCCCCCACACCCACCACCACAACATTCAGCATAACTAGGGAAAAGCATTTGCCTTCTGTTCTTTCTTTGGCCTGGGAACCCAGGGAGGAATGTGTCTTGGTGACATCAGATGCTGAAATTAGGGTCTTAGATTCCTCCTGCATGTGCGGGCTCCTCTCTGAAACACAGTATGCAGATTTACACCTCTCAGTTTTCTATTCGTCAGAACTGGCTTTATCCCTCCCACAGTGGGGTTGGGTGGAGCCTCTATGAGGAAGTGATCCTGGCCATTTCCTGCTCCATCAGCTATTCTTTACTCAAATATTACTCTCTTGGAGAGATCTTTACTGACAATCCTGTTTAAAATTGTATGACAACTCCCCACCTTACACACACTTTCTGTCCCCTTTTCTGTGTTGTATTTGTCTCCAAGGTACATATTACCATTTTATCTACTATGTATTTTAAGTATTTGTTCATTGTCTCCCCTCCCATCCCCAAGTACCACCACACACATATATAAACTCTTTGAGGGCAAGGATTTTTGTCTGTTTCATTTATTGAATCTTCAGGGTCTAGAATAGTGTCTGATAAACAGTAGGCAATCAATAAATGTTTATTGAATAAATAAATGAAATCAATAGATTTGATTTATCAAGGTGTTTTTTAAAATATATAACAAATATAAATTTGGATAATTAGCAAAATTTACTTTTTTGTTCTCTGTCTCTTCTTGTCTTTATCTTTTTGGTAATTTTTTTTTATTAGTTGCTCTTTAGATTATCTATGTGACACCAAATGTTGGGAAAAAAACAAAAAAATATTATCTAAGTGATTCTATCTCATGTAGATAAAGAAAACTGGCCATGTCAGCAAACATGGCCAGTTTTCTTACACCTTACAACTGGTTGTTTCGACAGTTTGAGGACACCTCTCCTGTTTTAAGCACTGTCATTCAGTCTTCATGGTTTCATGGCATGAAAATTTGATCATGGGATAGATGACACATTCCCCGAAGTTAAAGAACTTGGGTGGGTAGCTTGAGACTCCATACTGGAGTGCTGGAACCTGAAGTCTAATAGTGCTGAGTTCTAGAAAGTTTACCATCTCTTGACTTTCCATAACACAAATACAATTTATATTATACATAGCTATTGACCACCAGCAGTAATTAAAAACCTAGCCACTGTGCATGTCTTATCCTTCTTTTGAACCCGGGGATATATGATACCCAGAAATTTTATATTCATGTGTATTATATATTAATATGTGTGTGTATACATGTTTAAATGTGTGCATGTATATATGTGTATCTCTCTCTATATAGAGATACATATATATATATATAGAGAGAGAGAGAGAGAGAGAGAGAGAGAAAGGGAGAGAGAGAAGGAAGGAGAAATAAATATGTTGACTAATGCTTGATTCAGTGTAACTGAACACACTTCTGGTTTTTGCTCTAGGCTTTTTTTTTTTTTTTTTGAGTTGGCGTCTCACTTTGTCGCCCAGACTGGAGTGCAGTGGCCACTCCCGGCCACCGCAGCCTCGACCTGCTGGGCTCCAGCAATCCTTCCGCCTCAGCCTTCCGAGTAGCCGGAATTACAGGCGTGCGCTACCACGCCCGGCTAATTTTGTTGATTTATTGTAGAGATGAGGTTTCGCCTGCCCAGGCGGGTCTCGAACCCGCGGGCTCATGCAATCCACTCACCTCAGTCTCCCAAGGCACGGGATTACAGGCTGAGCCACCGAGCCCGGCTTGCTCTAGGCTTTTTTTACCCTGCATGAAGAATCTACACCCCTTTCCTTCCTGCCCCTCTTTGGCTTTCTTTTGGATGA
>CAUYQG010061637.1:0-24223 GCA_963574415.1 Tarsius wallacei | reverse complement strand
GCCGCCCCGGGGGGGGTGGTGGGGGGGGCCGTCCCGGGCCCCGCCACTCCTTTTGTGTTTATGTTTCCAAACCAAAAAAAAAAAAAAAAAAAAAAAAAAAAAAAAAAAAAAAAAAAAAAAAGGCTAATATTTGATAATGGGGCATTTTGGAACTCTGTTTCTGATAAATTCCACTCAGCATTAGGGTACCATTTCCAGGTCATCTTCAGTCCATCCTAATTCCCTCAGTGACTAAGGGCAGAAGTGCCTAAGTATCTGTGTGCAGAATCCTTTCCAGAAGGACTGCCATGGCCCAAGTGGGCAACATTTATTGTAGTGACATATTTAATGTGAGAGAGGGGCTTAGCTTTTGACTTTCTCCCAGGGCTCAGTTCTTCAGAATCCCTGTGACTTGTGGCTTTCATGAAAGGACCAGAAGATTGGGAACCCTGGATTTGGGAGGTGCTGCAGGAGAACCTTCACATTCCTCCAGAGCGGAGGTCAGCATATCACAGCCCATGGGCTAAGTCCAGTCCATCATCTGCTTTTGAAAGGTTTTCCTGGAGCACAGTTGGTTCTGTGTATTGGCTGTGGCTGTTTTCCTGTTCCCTCAGCATCAAGTAGCTGTGACAGAGGTCACATAACCCATAAAGTCCAAGATATTTGCCACTGGGCCCTTTACCGAAAGGGTTTGCCAACCTCTGCTCCAGAACAAGCTCTGCATAAAAGGCTTTATTTCAGTGGCAGTGGGTAAGACAATCTGTTGTTCCAAATAACTTGTTACAAAATATAAGCTATATCTTATCTGTTAAAATATAATGGCATGAACCAAGTGCTTTGTGGTATGAGTACCGCACTGTTGAGGGTAGGAAGCCAGATGTGATGGACCTTTTCTGTGATGACTGTGGAGAAAGAGGATTCAGACCACAGTTCTTTACAAAGGCCCCCTCATTGGAAGCCGCAGCACGTCCTTTTTCCATCACGCTGATTCTGAACCTGTGCTTGTGGGTGCTTCAGTGCTGGAAAAGTGTTGCCCCTTTGAAGAAGAAAAGTCTTAATTGCAGAACTAGAAGGAACAAGCGAGGTTGAAAGGCAATGAGCCTTCCCTGCACAGACTGTACAGTATCCCTTCTCAGGGAACTGCTTCCTAAGGGCAGAAAAATATGTGTGTGTGTGTGTGTGTGTGTGTGTGTGTGTGTGTGTGTGTGTGTTGGGAGTGAGGTGTCCCATTATGTGAACTCGTACAGTGTGATGTCTCGGGAGCCTCCTCTCCCCAGATAGGCAAAATAGAGTATGAGGGTGGCCCCCTACCTGCATGCTCTGAGATGGGCTGTGGTCAGTGGGCACCAGGGGAGAAGGGACCTACCTGTATGCACCTCAGTGTGAAATGGAAAGACAGTGCTTGGTCTGTTTGTCCCACATGGCTTGGCTAAAGAGATTCAGGATCAGGTTAGCCAGTAAGGAAGGGTACCTGTTTGTTGGATACAAGTCATGTATCATCCTAGGCTCCCCTTGTACTGACAGGAAAGTCATTCACTTGAAGTTGAAATCCAACTCAAACAGATATATGAGACCAAGTGCATCAGTGAGGCCTCTGAAGAGAACAGATAAGGTTTGTGAAAGGAGATGGAAAGGGAAACTGTGGTAGCTTTACTTCCTGCTTTGCTAGAAAACTCTGCCATCTTTCTCTAGCGGAAATGATGGAGAATAAAGACGATCATTAAATATGTCATTGCAATGTAATAAGTCATTGCCAAAACTATTGTTGTCAAGAATTAATATTTCTATATGCTGTTTAGAATACTGTGAGAATCCTGTAGATAAATTGCTTACTTTTGGGTGGTTATTTTTGGTGGTCAGAAGTAAGACTTTGTTTAGGTCTTAAGAGTAAAAATATAGAAAACGTGGAGGTGAGAGAGCATGTTACAGCTACTTAGAAGCTGGTTTGAGAATTAAACACCATGACATCTTGTTACAGAATGAGCCTTAGCCAACTGGAAGATATAATAATCTTATAGAATCTCAACTTGGAGGCCCCTGCCCCATTATCGAGTTTATTGTGGCATCTGGCATTTGTGGTAAAATGGGCACATGATACAATTTCCTTGTTTTGCAAGGCCAGTGCAGATTGTATTCTTTAAGTATAGAATATAAAGAATGGGTGCATGTCAGAGCTGGCCAGCACCCTTTTGCAGCCATCTGAGAGTTGAGACACTTGTGTACTCACTTGTTTGAAAATTGAGAATTTAGGAGAGGTGAGCTTAGGGTGAGGTGGGAAAGATGGTGGTTTTGAGGTAAGAACAAACTGTCTTTCCTTTCTATTTCCCTCCCTCTCTCCTTCTCGTTCTCACTCTCCCTCTTTTATATTTCTTTTCTCGGAGGCTTCTTTTTCTCATCTTCTCTAATTTAGATTTGGCAGCTGGCTGGGGTGGGTTACCCAGATGGGGAGCACTTTCCCCCCGGGTGTGTGCTGCAGGGCCCCCTGGTGGCCAAAGGAGGGATATGTCATGAAGCCTGCTCCTAAGGGAATGACAGCTTGGGTGCATTTTCTGGGCTATCTGAGCCGTGGATTGGGGCCAAAAGCATTTTAAAACATTTCCTTTCTCACCGTAACCATGGCTTTTTGTTTCCTTAAGTCCTTCAGGTTCCAGACCTTCAACACCTAAGAGTGATTCAGAATTGGTTAGTAAGTCCACGGACAGGATAGCACAGAAGAATAACCTTGAAATGCTCTGGCTTTGGGGAGAATTGCCACAAGCTGCTAAGGTGAGCCTTTTGTCTCAATTCTGTCATATAGTGAAGGTTTCTAACTTGTCTTGAATTATATGGAATCAGTGTCATTCCATAACCAAGAAGCAACTACCAGGAACCTCAGAGGTAAATGAAAATGTGTTAAGGGGTACCCTTCAACCCCAGAATTGCTTTCTTCAGCATTCTCAACATTGTAAGGAGGTCTCACTGCATTTATGTGTTTTAAATGCACAGGACTACTCTTAGTATCTACATTTTCTATCACAACTAAATGCAAATTAAATTTGAAAAATACAACTTAGACACAAATCCCACTATCTTGAGGCTGTAAACAAAAATACCTCCCGGCTCTTACTTCTGGAGAGACTTGGGAGCTTGGCCTGGTGAAAGAAAAGCTGAGTGAGCCATAAAAGCTGGGATCCATGTGTTCTTGTGTCTGTCACAGAGGAAGGAGAGGGAAAGGGTACTAGAGCAGAAATAAAAGACTTGGACCTGATAGATCAACAAAGTCAGGCAACTTATGGTTGGACCCTCATTGTTGGTGGGACCCTGAATTTGACCCCATGGGGATCTCCAGAAGAAATAGAGAAGTAGCAAGCAGCTGAGTGTAGTGGAGAGAATGAGGGCATAGACTGTCCTGGGTTAGGATCACCACTCCACCACTTGCTAGCAACTTGACCTTGGGCAAATTAGTGGGCTTTCTTGAACCTCCATGTCTTCATCTATACAATGTAAGCAAGCAGTAGATACTTCTCAGAGTTGTTGGGAGGTTCAAAGAGATAATGTGTATCTGGCACATTTAAGCCTTCAGAATATTTTCTTGCTTTCTCTCTGGCTGTGCCACAAACATACAGAGTCTCCATTTCCCTGTCTTTGAAATGCAGTGAGTTCATATGCAAGTACATAATCAGTACAGCAGATAGGTTTCTAAAAACATGAAATAGACATGATCTTTTAAGACATTTTATTTCATACTCTAATGCATTACAAACATCTTAAATTTTTTTATTGCTAGCTTTTTGTTAATATTGTAAGGTCCTTAGAAGAGGCTACAGCCTCTTATATTTTCTATAAATGTTTGTTAGATGAATGAGTGAGTGAATGAACGAGTGACTGAAGATTGAGAGCATTTCTATGAAGTTAAGATGGGCAGCTTTTTGGAGAGGACTGTTGATGTGAAAGTTGTAGATCCATTTTCTTTCTATGCTATACTTAGCTTTTATGGAAAAATGCTAATTTTTCTGTCCATTGCTCCAGTGCTGACCCAGCCAACTATCTTTACAAATTCATGTTATTAGTTGCTGGAGAAACAGCATAAAAGTGCAAACTCATCACTTCTTCTGGCAAAACAGTTCTAACCACAGATCTACTGTAGCATTATTTTCACTTGTGATAGAAGCTGTGAGGTCAGATAGAGAAATGGATATCTTTCCCCCGCTTTTAGCCCATAAATTGCATTTTGGTTGGGATAAATCTTTTCCATAACTGGAAACCCCTCTGGGGGTAGAGTCAGAAATATTAATTTCTTGCTCATGTGAACCAATTGCCAGCCAATCTTTACTCATTCACTTGTATATATATACTTTTAGATTAAAAAATATAGTTTATTTAGAAAGTAAATTGGAGAGAGAGAAAAAGAGGAGATTCACCTCCCCAAAGTCGGGAAAGGGGCCAAAGCGTAAGTAGACATGGCCTGACCATAGCTCAAAGAGCACATGGCCAAACCACAGCTTAGCAAGGCAATGACCTACTTGTATTTTGAGAATAAACTCTGTTTTGCAAGATTCATGCATGTTGTGTAGCTATAATTCGTTTTGTCTCGCGGCCACAGAGAGTCCCAGCACGCAGTGGACTCCCTAAACTATCCATGGACATTTGGGTTGTTTCTGCTTGTTGGCCTTACTAATCTTGCTTACTTCTGTTTGGTATTTGATGTTTTATATGAAGGGTCACTTGTTTTGAGTTCATATTCTTGATTTCCAGTCTTTTTGGAAATCACCAGATAATTCTTGAGGTTTAAGAATCACTACCTGCTTTTGACTACCTGTTCCCCTTTGGTAACTTGGTTGTCTGTTTGTCTGTGCTCTAACCTCTCTTTCTCTCTCCCCTCTTTTGTCTAGTCATCTTCTCCACACAAGATGAAAGATTCCAGCCCACTGAGCAGTAGAAAAATTTGTGATAAAAGTCACTTTCAGGCCATTCACAGCGAATCTTCAGACACTTTCAGTGACCAATCGCCCACCTTGGCCGGGGAGCCGCTTTTAGACCAGAACAAGCCTCAGACAGAAATGCAGTTCGTGAATGAAGAAGACCTCGAGTCCTTGGGGGCAGCAGCACCACTTCCACCTGTTGCCGAGGAGCTCAAACTCCCCTCTGCTAGTGTAGTCCTGACAGCCAGCAAAACGGATTCTCCTTCCAGGAAAAAAGGTACGAAGGCTGGGGCTTCCCGGCTCTCTTCTTGCACTCACTCTACAAATGACAGGCTCTCCTTTCCAGGGTTCTGAGATAAACAAGGTAGAAGCAGAGCCCTGACCATGACCGGGTTTAATTGCTGCTCTTTTGCTGAATATTTTATCAGAATGTAGTCACAGAAAATCAGATGTAAAAAATCAGTCAAGAGGGCCTTGGGGATCATGTCACAAACCCCCTCATTTTTCAGACTGGGGATACTGAGATCTAGGGGAGCTAAGTCCTTTTTGGTACACCATGGCACCCTATAAATGCGACTTTTAGAAAGTTGATTATTAGGCTAATCTTGGCCAACTCTACCCTTGCTCCCAGTTGCTCCCAAGCCCATTACCCTGTTTTAACTTCTGCATACCATTTCTCACTATTTCAAATTATTATTATTTTTGTCTTTACTCCTCCTGCTAGGATATATGCCCTCTAAGATCAAGAATCTTTTCTGTCTGGCTTACCTGTTTATCCTCAGTGCATAGAATAGGGGCTGGCACACAGTAGGTACTCTGTGAGTGTTAGTTTAATGCCTACCTGACTGTACATCGTGGCAGTGTCAGGCCTGATCTTCTGTTAGCCAGGCAGATTTAAGCAGTTTTTTTTTAGCTTCATATGATGAACCAGCAACATCATTCTCTGCCAAAAGTAAAGAAGATGTTTGCAATCATGTTGTTCAGTATCTGACTGTACAGTTTAGGATGCTGGGCCATGGAGTATCGATAGGGAAGTGCCTGAGGAAAACTTTTATCATTTAATAATAATAGGTGTAATCGCCGGGCTCGGTGGCTCAGCCTGTAATCCCGCGCCTTTGGGAGGCTGAGGTGAGTGGATTGCCTGAGCCCGCGGGTTCGAGACCCGCCTGGGCAAGCAAGACCTCATCTCTACAATAAATCAAAAGATCAGCCGGGCATGGTAGCGCGTGCCTGTAATTCTGGCTACTCGGAAGGCTGAGGCGGAAGGATCGCCGGAGCCCAGCAGGTCAAGGCTGTGGTGGCCGGGAGCGGCCACTGCACTCCAGTCTGGGCGACAGAGTGAGACTCCGACTCAAAAAAAAAATAAAATTAAATTAAAAAAAAAGAAAAATAATAGGTGTAATCATAGCAGTATTGGCCTCAATGCATAGAATGCTTAGTACTCTTCAGGAACTTTGCAGATGAAGAGCTGAGACCAGCAAAATTATGAAACTTGATCTAGGCTACAGAGTGATGAGTGACAGAGCCTGTACGCTGGGGAGTCTGACTCTGTAATGCTCTACAGCCACTTCTCACCATTGTGGTTCTGGGGTCAGTTGAATACTTGGCATCAAATTTGCACATTGTATTTAAAGACTGTCTCTACAGATACAAGTCCACGAGGCTGTTTCTAGAAGAGTGGTTTTCTGACTTGACCTGTCTGCTCTTTTAGATAAACGAAGCAGACATCTTGGTGCTGATGGCGTCTACTTGGATGACCTCACGGATATGGATCCTGAAGTGGCAGCCCTGTATTTTCCCAAAAAGTAAAAATTCTTTTAATTCTTCATATGTTTTATATGATCGGAATATTAATCTGTGTGAGCCTTGTTTTCCCTTATGATTGGTTAGAAAGTGCAAGAAAAAGGCAGTCAGAAGCTCACATTTTACTGTGAAAAGCTGGTGCCCCCTCTGGGCAGGAGTGCAGGCTCAAGTCTGCCTCCGCCAGTAGAGTCTGTGGTTCTGTCACAACTGTTGGTGGCTCACAACTCAAACAAGTGGCAGCCGCACAGCCCTTTTCCCTCCCCAGTTAAGTCTCCTGTGGTTTTGGAGGGACCCATCTTTAGGTCCCTGTGATCCAAGGGAGGGCTAGCACCCTGGGGGGTAATAGCAGGCCTCTTGGGCCAGCTTGCTTCCTCTTGAGTTTATTTCACATGGCTTTGGGCAAGGATACAAGGAGAAGCAGCAGGCTAAAAAAAAAATTGTTTTCTTTCCTAAGGTAAGTCATTTAACATCTTCCTCTTTGTCATGGTGCTTTCGCGAAACATCTGTCCTGAGAGGATATCTGCTGTGAGGGCTGGCAGCAGGCCAGAGGGTCATTTGATGGCTATGTGGGATGACCCAAGGGTGGGAGCGTCCTCCACACATCTTCCATTTTCTCTCCTTCCAGCGGAGATCCTTCTGGACTTGCCAAACACACCAGTGACAACGGAGCCCGGTCAGCCAACCAGTCCCCACAGTCCGTGGGTAGCTCCGGCATTGACAGTGGCGTGGAGAGTACCTCGGATGGCCTGAGAGACCTCCCTTCCATTGCTATCTCCCTCTGCGGGGGCCTCAGCGACAACAGGGAGATAACAAAAGGTACTGCGGCCTTCACGCCGGGCACGCCCTCTGGTGGCGGCTGGTCAGAAGGCCCAGAGGCTTAAGCTTCTGGAACAGGTTCATGTCAACGCAGCTTCTCACTGGGTTGTGGTGAACGACAGCACGAATGACTCATTGAGCTCGTGACCCAGATGTTTCTGGCTTGTAGTTAGCTGACCTCGGAGTTCTCTTGGGCACACATGGCTTCAGGCAGTGACAAGGGCGTTGGGGCCGCTGCTGTGTGTCTCCTGCGGCCCTGGCCAGCGCTGCAGAGATGACCTGTGGAAGCCTGCTGCCTGTGGGAATGTCTTGTTAAAACAGACAGCATTGGAAGTGTGAGAGAAATACTCTGGGTCTTGGAGGAGGGAGGGGTCTCAATTTGTCTGAGGAAGTGCGGGAGTGCATCCCAGCTGGACTTAAAGGGTGCCATGAGGGTGGGCATAGGTGATTAACTCATAGCATCTGCCACATTCATAGCGATGATTTCCAGTGTCTCCTGACAGTTCTGTGGTAAGGTGCTCCCTAGCCCCCCAGTTGCTACATTCAGCAGACATTAGCTGATGACCTCTTGTTCTAGACCCAGATGTCCTGCTCCCCTCCCCCACCCTCCCACCCCTTCTTCTTTTCCATTCTCCCATGGTATTTCTAGCAGGGAGTGGGGCTGAGGTCATACACTTCTCCCCACTGCTGCTTAGGGGCCACCATTATTTTTCCTTCCCACCCAGGCTGCCACCCTAGACTCCTGTCTCTACCATGAGGCCCCTTCCAGGTATTGTGAACATCTCCCACAAAGACTGGGGACTCTATTCTGGTGCCTGTACCAGCCAGTCCTTCACCTCAATGATGAGCTGGAACAAGGATCTGGCTGGTTCTGTTTATTTCATCCAGTCTTCTAATACCCAGCCCCGCCATGTTTCTGAGGTTGTGAAGGAGTGAGCATGCTCTCTGGACAGTTAGAGGCAGGGGATGGCCAGTGTCCCATTGGTGTCCCCTCCCCATGCACTTGCAGCTAGTGGATGTGGGGGTGGCCTGCAGGGCAGCTAGGTACCCACGCACTGATGAGACCCGGTGCCATTATCTGAGTGTCATCTCTTGGGTTGGGACCTTTAAGTGTCTTGTTTGCACAGGTGAAGCCAGATTCTCGCTGCTAGGCACTCCTGAGGAAGAAACTACAGGTCTAAATTACGATTCTGAGGGTACATGTTGAGGCCAGTCTGGGTTGGCATCATAACCAAGGAACTTTTTCCCTGGATAAGGGTGATTCCAGTGTCCCATGTCTGCTGGGTCTCGGTTCCACATTCAGGGTACATAGGATACCCCCCAAGAAAGGAGTGGGCGTGGGTTAGGGCCAGGAAGATGGTCAGAGCCCCAGTTAAAGCTGAAGGTGTGGCCCAGCTGGAGCAGGATAGCTGAGTGGAAGTCAGAGCCTTGGGCCTTAGGCCAGAGCCTGTCCAAATTAGGGTCCAGGGATGTGTCCTGACCTTGCCACCTTCTCATCTTCTCTGATCCTGATGGGGCTGCTTCCTCACGAGGCTGGTCACAGTCAGCACTCGGGCCTCACACCATCCTCCACACGTCCTGCAGGTGGAAGTCATTAGTATCACAACTGCTAATGTCCCATGAACCCTGACTTTTGGAAGGGCATGGTGCTTTTCTTCACAATGTGAGCAATCCTCCAGACCACCTTAGTGGACATGGTTATTACCCTTATGCTACAGAGCAGAGTGCTGAGGCTTGGGGTGATGAATCACTTACCCGAGATCACACCAATAAATGTCATTTAAATGGAGGTAGCCATAACCGTTACTCTGCTTCCACAGATGCTCACGCCTGCTCTATTTTCCAACCCCTACCCACCGCGTGGATGTATATGCCTTAAATAAGGGTATACTTTCCCTCACTTTCTTGGACTCAGCCCCTGCCTTCCTTCACTGCCCCTCAAACAAAAGGAAGCTCCCTTTACAAATGCATTTTCTAGGCATCCTGCACAGTTGAGAAGCGTAAACACTCAGAAAACACTTGTGAATGAGCGAATGAAAAATAGACCTATTGTTGAACCAGATTTCCTTTGTATTCTTCTTTTACCCACTACGATTCCTGTCACAGATGTGTTTTTGGAACAAGCCGTGTCATATCAACAATTTGTGGACAACCCTGCTATTATTGATGACCCCAATCTCGTGGTAAAGATTGGGAATAAGTAAGTACCTCTTGAAAGTCATTTTGTTTCAGTATTAGTTTTCCAAACATAGAGACCTAGACATTAAACCTTAAATGCATAAAATGAAACCTCTGCAAAACTTCATTATTAATATCTTCACTACTGGCAAAATTCTATGCCAATAAGCTGGCAGGTTGGTGAACAGGTTGGGTAATGGTCTTGCAGATTTTAATATCTGTCTGTACTAGATTTTATAACTGAATGTGTAAAGTCATGGTGCTTGGTCTGCAAGTCTTAGACCCCATGTCGTCTATGTACATAAGAGAGTAGCCCCATTTCCACCCTCTTAAAAATTTCATTATCTGGGGCCAAGGGATGTGCAGGTGTTTCTGTAGACTGCTAGCCAGCTTTTCTCCCCAAGCGGAAGCTGTGGATGTTTTATATATTAACTTAGGTTTCCTAGTTGCCTTTCCTTGAAACGTGGCAAGAAATGCCACGGGCAGGTTGTGGTTTCATTCAGCAACTGCGCAGTGGAATTCTGGCTGCATCCAGCTAGCAGCCAGGATCTCCCAGTGTGTCCAGGTGTCTGTCCTATTGACACGACTGCTGCTGGGCCCTTCACTATGGCCACTGGGTTTGGGTGGAGGAGGAGAGCCCCTGCATGGGTGGGAGATGTGAGGAGGCTGGGGGTTAGCAACTGTATTGAGCTCTTTACAGACCTCACTGGACTTCAGGAGCTTTCCATGACTGCCTCGCATGACATCAGAAAGATTTTCAGTCTGAGCCTTGGTCTTTTGACATCGATTTCATTGTTTCATGTAGATACTATAATTGGACAACAGCAGCACCTCTACTCCTGGCAATGCAGGCCTTCCAGAAACCTTTGCCAAAGGTGAGATTTAACATGAGAAAGAAATGGACACTAAAATGATGGAGAGGTTAATCTGGGTGATTGGAATTTAACTTTTATTTTAGAATTCACAAAGTTAATTACATCATGCTTTTTTGAAGTTCATGAACATGCATGTTAGGAGTTTCTGTTCTTTCCCTCTTGCACCTTGAATGCCCTTCCCCCTCTTTATTATCAAAGCAAAACCTCCCATTTGTGGCAGTGCAGGCCAAGGATCTCTTTCTTATCACCTGCGCTAGGGACACAGGTGAGGCAGAGCAGGTGGGTGCCAGGATGTCAGTCAGAGCCACGGGAGGACAGAGAAGAGTGTCGCCGTTCAAGGGTTGGAGCAGGCATTGAGGTTGGGTGCAGAGAGGCAGCTCAGCAGACCCCAGGTGCCAGCACTAGCCCCTGACATTGCTCAGCCGGGAAGCCAGCCTATGCCTGACCCTCTGAGGCAGGAGCCAGTACACGGCCTGGGTGGTTCATCATCTGCAGGGGAGCATGGATGAGTTAGCAGGGCAGGTATGCCACCTGGCAGCCACAGTGTTCTCATCTTCTCCCAAACAATTCCCTGGACACTGAGCCAGGAATTGTTAGTTTTTTCAGTATTATATCCTCCTTCCAGATATGTCCTTTCTGCTGTGGAGACCCTGTCATAGACTGGTTTGTGTCCTTTATACACTTCGCAAGTACTTTGTACTGTTTAGGATGTTGTAGCTGGTGAGACAGTTCTGATATCTGAGATTCTGACTTGTTGGGTCTATGCTTATTTCTTCATGGTTGTGGTGTGTATATGTGTGTGTGTGTGTGTGTGTGTGTATGTTGTGTTGTGATTTGGGGATTGTTACTTCATCTTTGGTGGTGTTTTCTCTGTGAGTATTCTTTGTGGATTGGGCTGAGGGCATATTCTTCAGAGTAGTTTTATTTTGTCCCTGCTGTGGTATCTATATGGCATAAGACAAATTTTTATGTTACATTTCTCAACTCCTACAAATTAATAAGAAAAAAGTCCAGTGTAATAGCAATATAATTAAAGGATTTATTCACAGAAAAAGAAACACACATGTCTCTGAAACTTTAAAAAAGTTAGTTCTTGCCGGGCTCGGTGGCTCAGCCTGTAATCTCGCGCCTTTGGGAGGCTGAGGTGAGTGGATTGCCTGAGCCTGCGGGTTCAGACCCGCCTGGGCAACTTGGTGAGACCTCATCTCTACAATAAATAAAAAAAATCAGCCGGGCGTGGTAGCACGCGCCTGTAATTCTGGCTACTCGGAAGGCTGAGGCGGAAGGATTGCCGGAGCCCAGCAGGTCGAGACTGCGGTGGCTGGGAGCGGCCACTGCACTCCAGTCTGGGTGACAGTGAGACTCCAACTCAAAAAAAAAAAAAAAAGTTAGTTCTTGTGATATGCATGCTAATTCTTTGTACAGATCTAGACTAATTTTTGATTATATTTATGGCATTTCTCTAATATAGAAATTATTTTGTATGTAGAATTTGTCAGTCTTATCTTTTATGGCTGTTGGATTTAATATCACACTTAAAATGGCCCTGCCTCCCCATTTTCAAAACTTGTGAAAATACAACATGTATTTTCTTCTCTTGCTTTAGTTTATATCTTTGATCCATCTAGAGTTTATTTTGAGAGTAATGAGGGAGATAATCAGAAACCAAATCATTTTTTTCTCCCAGCTAGCTATTGGATTAGTTAATATGCTTTTGGTTTTAGGAAACAGATGACAAAAAGTGCTTTAAATGAGATGGGCCTATTATCTCATATAAGCATCAGAGGTTGGTAGTTTTAGGCTTGATTCATTTGGGTTGCTTCTCTGATTTTCTTTGCTTTTCCTTTGTGGTCACAAGATGACTTTTCTGCACATCATTTCTTCATACAACCACATCCAAAGTAGGAAGAGTGGGAACAGATTTCTCATATTTCATTGGCCAAAACTTGGTCACATGAATCACCTGTAAACTAGTTGTTGGCAAAACAATGGAGTGATTGAATGCCTTAGACCATTAAGGTCCATCCACTGGAGTTGAGCCTGCCTTTCTTGAACATATTGCAGCCTGATTCTTGAACAGAGTTCAAGGTGGGCACCTAACAGGTCTGACTTAGCTACTTAATTATTCTAATACCATTTGTTAAATAACCCTTTCCCCCACTGATAGACTGTTACAACTTGATCCTCTATGAAATTTATCTATGAATTTAGTTGTTTCTGAACTTTTGTCTTCTGTTTGTGCAATGTTTATTCATGTACCAACACTGTATTCTTTAATTACTGTAGCTTTTAAATATCTTTTAAATATATGTTAATACCTAGTAAAGCTTGTGTCTACTCACTACTCTTCTGACTGCTAATTTTCTTGACTATTTTTGTTTGTTTTCAAGTGAACTTTAAGGAATCATTTTGTGTAGGTCTGAAAATAATCCTGTTAATTTTTTTCTTTCTTCTTCTTCCTCTCTCCCTCTTTTTTTTTTAAATTGGGGTTTTGTTCTATTTATGAGTGGATTTAGGGGAAATAGGGTAATTGACATCTTTGTGAATTGTCCTAATCATGAACAAGTTATGAGTGGTTTACATTTTAGTGCACTCAAGTTTTCTTTTGTGTCAGTTGGGGATTTTTTAAGCTAATTAGTAAATTGCTTATCTGTCCACTTACCCATACCTGTTAAGTTGAAGGACTTAAATCTTTCATTACAAGCTGAGGTGTCAGCAACTTGGAAGTTCTATAAATTGAGGAAGGGACAGTAGATAACATTTACCTTGGTGCTGGAATTAACCTCGAGATCAATATTTTGTTATTTAAAAATACTTAGAAAATTATTAATTTATATTTAATCTCCCCATCAAAGTTCATATTTCCAGGTATAAGTATAAACTTTCTTTTTCATATGTGAGATTTCATATCATTTCTTTTTAATACTTGAGATTTCAAATCAAATGTATCTATTAATTCTGAAATTTGGAAATTTACTTTCATTAAAAAATCCTGTGCATTTATCTTTTGTTGGAAACCGTTTTATTCTATACCCCATATTAATCATTTCATATTTTATTTTATAATCATCATATTTGAGGGTAACAATATTTTAACAGTTAGCCACTTTAATTTGAAAACTCTGGTCTTACTAATCACTAATGGTTTTTAATGCTTTCTTTTTTGTTGTTGTTGTGTTGTATTTTATTTGTTATTTGTTTTTTCCTTTAACATCTTCTTAAGTCTTCATGCTTAAGTTACCTTAATGTAATTTTGGACGCCATTAGGTTTTGCTTCTCTAAAATTTTTAATCCACAAATAGTATGTTGTGTTTTCTCCAGTTTTTTTTTTTTTAATCTTTCTTTAATTTGCATGTATGTTTCTTTTGGTTTGGATGTGCTAAGTTGATCTTTTTTTGGTTCCATTATTTATGTTACCATCCATTTAAAACAGGCCACTGTGGAATCTATCATGAGGGATAAGATGCCCAAAAAGGGAGGAAGATGGTGGTTTTCATGGAGGGGAAGAAATACCACAATCAAGGAGGTAAGCGCAGAACACAAGATGGCATTTACACTTAGCACATTTTGGTTTTGTGTAGTGACGTTTGTTTTCCATGTACTTGTGTCAGAGGAAAGAGCATGAGCCATAATACTGAGTTTTCATGAGCCAGCTCTGATGCAAGGCTGGCGACCCGCATGGAATTTAGGGGGCTGGAGAGGAGGCTAAGGAGGGAGCAGCATGGGGTTCACCTCCTGGCTTGCCACCTGGTAGTCAGGAGACTGTGGTCAAGTCCCTCCTCTTCTGTAATACTTCTTCAACTCTAAAAAGAAAGAATACATCCTGGTAATTAAAAGTTTTTTTTTTTTTTTTAAAAGGTGTCTTCCTTCTGTGTGTGAGGATAGTTTTAAAGAGGAACACTTACAGCAGTAGTCATTAGTCATTAGTCATTTCACAGAAATGGCACGTCTAAAGATACCTGGCTTTGGTTTCTACCTCTATAAATGCCTGGTGTTGTTTTCAGGTCTTTGCCGACTCTCAGCCTGCTTCCTGAAGCACTGTCTTTGCTTGGCTTTCGGGCCACCATGTTCACCTGGCTTTCTGCCTCCTTCTCTGGCTGCTCCTTCTCCGGCATTAACTCTCTCCATGCGGGAGTCTTCAAGGGTTGACGGGGGCCTTTTCTTCTGCTTTTACTCCTTCCTTTCCCCCTTTGCCCATGTTATGACTTCATTTTTTATTTTCGAACCAGACCTTTTTTCTGCTCCATACCCACTGATCAAATAGCTGACTGAC
This sequence comes from Tarsius wallacei, assembly GCA_963574415.1. NCBI lineage: Eukaryota > Metazoa > Chordata > Mammalia > Primates > Tarsiidae > Tarsius > Tarsius wallacei. The sequence continues at coordinate 9,398 of CAUYQG010061637.1, read as the reverse complement.
TAGACATCTCCATGTGGATGCTTCAAGGCATTTCAAAGTCATCGTGTCTAAAATTAAACTCATGGTATTCTTGAGAGTTCTTCCTTCATTGGAATCACAGTCAGAAAATGGTGTCACTGTCCATTCATAGTTCACACCGTTAGTTTTTCATCTGAAATATTTCTCAGATTTGTCCATTTCTCTCCAGTTCCACTCCTCCAAATCTAAGATGTCATTATCTCTCTCACAGTTTCTTCCGAAGGGTCCATTTGTTACCCGTTCTTGCCCTTTCTTCTTCAATCTCCATGTTGTTGTTGGGTTGGTCTCTTTAGGGTACTGGGCCAATGTATATTGCTTAAAGCCTTAGTGTGGTTTTCCAGGGCTCTTCTAATGAAGACCAGTGTCCTTAACATGGTCTACAGCACTTATGTGATCTAGCCCATCTGTCTCACAGCTTCATTTTGGCCATTCTTCCCTGCCCTCTGTGGTTTAGCTTCATGGCTGAAAGTACATTCTATCCCAGGGCCTTTGCACGTGTTATTTTTGTTGCCTAGTATTCTTAGGCTTTCTTTCCACTTCATTTAGTTAACTAGATGTGCAAGTAGCTCTTTCTCCACAGATTAGTCTAGTCTACTATGTCTCTGCCTGTGAACTTTTCCTTAATAAGTTTTGTCAGAGTTTATAATTATAAATTTGTTAATGAGACTATTTGATTAACATCTCTTTTCACTTCCAGGCCCTAATCTCCATGAAGGCAGAGACCATAAGTAGCTTTGACTTGATTGCTTTCTGATACCCATATTAGACCCAGAGTAGGGGGTTGGCAAATATTTGTTGAGGGAACAATGATTACTTTTGGAATGCAATATGAAGAAACCACAAAGGACAAGAGTCAAGCTGGTTATTTTAATAGTAAAAGAAACCCCAGTGAGTTCTCTTTATTCCGTTAGTTCAAAGGGAAAAAGTTTGCTGGAAGAGTTTCATCAAGATAAAATTGTTCTTTGACATTTTCTGTTAGCATGTCTGAGTTTTACTGATCTGTTTGACTGATCTCCAAGGGATATAAACAAGTTAGAGAAAATATGTATACTTTACTTTAGGGAACTTAAAGCATAAAAGGTCTTTCTAGTTTTCTTACTAGAGAACAGAATGTTCTAGAACTTAAGGCATTTCAAACACCTCTTTGTAGAGTATCCAGATTCTCACCAGTTTGAATTAAGGGGAATGCCAGTATAAAGTAAGGAACATTTATGAAATTAAATATTTCTTCAGACATGTATTTCAGATAAATACATGTTTTTGAACTAGCTTAATAAAAACATTGCTAAAAGTGGCAGCTAAGTGACATGACTGAATAAATAGATTAAAAATAACTGGTTCTATTTTCATATTAATTATTTGTGTGCTTATAAAAAACAAAAGAATATTTAAAACTAGTTTTTACTAATCATATGTTAAGACAGTCAACCTGTTATATTGTTTATATTGTTCATTTTCTTTATTGAAGTGGAAATCATTAACCTGTCCTGACCAAATGAACACACATAAAGAGATTAAATTGTATACTCTCTGTCCCTTCACATTTTTGTCTGGCTGCTTCTGTCTTACCGTGAAGAGTCCATGGACCGATGCCTGTTTCCCTCCCCCTCCCGGCCATGTACCAGGCTTTGTGTTTGAGACCCAGCATCTCCTTTAATCCTCATAGCAATGTTAGGAGATGGAGGCTCTCAGCCCTGTTTCACAGGTGAGGAAATGATGTTTTGAACTTGCCCAAAGTTCATAAGTGAGAGAGTCAGGGCCAGGCCCAGGTGTTCTCTTAAAACTCCAGGGCTCTTTTCCATACATCAAAGAAGCATTTCCTATTAAGAGTATGTGGTATTGGAAAAGAAAAAAATGCTTTCGCATTTTCCCCAAGCAAAATATGGTGTGAAAATATTTTCAAGCATTTCTATCAGCAATTACAAGAAAATATTTTGAAAGCCCTCAGGAATCCAAGCAGCCCTTGATAAAGCATTTGCATAAGCTCCAGCAATGATGAAGTTTGGTTTGGTGCCACAAACACTTAAGGATAACAGACTCATTTCTGTCAAAAATATTTCTCTGCTTAATTGTATATTTCCAAGCAAAGGAGTAGCCAGGACCTGCTGAAACAAACACGCCCAGAGCCTCCTGGGCCATCTCTGGGATGTGTGTCATGGGGAAGGGCCTGGCTATAGAGGTCCTACCCTGGGCCTTAAGGGGGCCTGTGGGAGAACACCAGCTGTGTGCAAGCTTTGTTGACTTCCATGACTCTTCTTTTCTCCTTCTCCAGGAAAGTAAGCCGGAGCAGTGCTTGCCTGGAAAGGGCCACAGTACTGGAGAGCAGCCGCCACAGCTCAGTATGGCCACCAGGTATGACAGGAGTCTTCTTGGGATGTTGCAGCATCTTTCTGTATCCAAGGTCAATGACACGTGCTGCCTGGGTGCTGATAGGGTTCACCATGCAGTTCACTCAGTGACTTGGAGCCATTTATTTAACTTGGTTTTCTCGTGAAAAAATGGATGCAATTGCTTGCTTAGATAGTTGTTTTGCAAGGTAAAGGTGGGCTTTAAATGAGGTAATTTAACTAGAGCATTCTCATGGTCCTAGCATAGAATAGCCCTCCATATATAGAAGATAATGAGGAGGAGGAGGATGGTGGTAATAATAAAAAAACAACATTAACAATAACATGAATATAAGTTTTCCTTCTGAAGGAACTTGCCTTTCTCTACAGTTTAAATATTTATCATGACTTATGTTGATACTTTTCTGAATATCGATATGGATTCATACTAACCTGGCATAGAAGAGGGTAGATTTTGATAATAATGGTTGGTATTTGTGGTGTTTTGTCTTCAGGTTAATTTCTTTATATGAGATTAGAAGGTGTCTCTACCCTTCCCTGCTAATTATAAAGGTAATTTTATATATTGACATGGAGTGATGTGATCTGCACTATGACATCTTTTATATATTACCTCCTATTTACAGTATTCCTGTGGTTAAGATACCCAGAATTGCATTTCTTATTTAGCAGACAGAAAATAGTCACAGAATAATTGAGGGCAAGATCCACATCGTGATCATTTTTATACCTTGAAGGCCAAGCCGACACCCGACATAGAGTAGGCATTTCACAAATGTTGCTGAACTATTACTAACTGATGAGTAATAAGTAAGTTGTTGATTTACAGGCGAGGCAGGCATAGATTTTACTTCCTCTAACTCCTGGCCATGGCTCTTTATCTTAAACTATTTTGTTTCTAGAATTCTTTGTTGGAAAAAGAAACCCATGTATGTAGCAAATGGGAAACAATCTGATTTCTCTATTGTTCTCTATGGAGAAGAACAGGGTGGAGACTTGTGTACAAGACTTTGGTAGGATTTTTTTTTTAACGTGACTCTAAGTGGACTAGGTCGCTCTCAACTGGGGTGTTCTCTAAGGAAAACCTTTCTGTTGTTCCTGGTGGTGTCCCAGGTAGTGCTGCTTCCTCCCCCAGCCCCTGCTGATCTGTGCTGTCCTGTGCACACAGTCTAGAAAGGTCAGGAAAGTCCCTTGGTATGGAGCTGGGTGTTTCTGTTCTGTTCCTCACCCTCCATCTCTATCTCATCCTCTGGGGGTGGGCTCTCAGGCATGATGACGTGGGTACATTCCCAACTGGGAATTTTGAGTTTGGCTCTGAGTGGAAGAGAGAAGACAGGTGTGTTTAGGGTAGAACCCAGGCTGAGAGTGTGCTGTCCTTTAAAGGACACTGCACTCCAGTCTGGGTGACAGAGTGAGACTCCAACTCAAAACAAAAACAAACAAATAAAAACAAACAACAAAAAAGGGATCTGTAAAGCAGCCAGGGTAGAAGCCAATAGTTTTTAAATAAGAGGTCACTTACTCCTATTAGCCAAAGGCAGCAAACTGTAGTGGAAATAACCGACTTTGGAGTCCTAGCTTTGCCACTTAGTAACCATTTGACCTCAGGCAAACTACTTAACTCATCTGAGCAAAGGTCCCAGCACTGTGTAAACACTCAGACCAGGAGGTGGCTGTGCAGGAGATGCTGGACCCCAGAAAGGGCACATAAGCAAAGAGGCAAAACTGTGCACTAAGCGATGTAAACCCATTTAAACTGCACCGGAAGCATCCTACTTTATGGGAATTTTTTTTTACAAACCTCTGTCTTAGCAATAATTTCTAAACACAAGAGGTAGCACAGAGCAGGCTTTGAGAGCAGAGAGCTTGTCAGACAGCCTTCTGTGTGATCTTTGGCAAATTAATCCACCTCTCAGTGTTTCCATTTGTGAAATGGGGATAAAAGTAACACCAACATTGTAGACTCCATCTCATGTAATCCTCACTGCAACTTCATGAGCATGGTGATTCAGAATGCAAAAACCAACGGGGCCACACAGGAGATGTGTACCTGCAGGTGGCCATAGGGAAACAGTTGGAGGGTGGCTCTGTGGTCACCTGGAGGATAGATGTTCAGTCCTAAACCGTGCAGTTTCAAATATTTTAAAATATATTCTATGGGCCAAATGCCAGATGTCTGATCTGTAACCATAATAGCTTTGTAATAGGTCTGTCTCCTGATGCACACAGCAAGTCAATATGCCGAAACACAGTGTTGCAACAGAGAAAAGTTTAGGATCACAGAATGGGGAGAAGAGGGGACCTTCAAATCTGTCTCCTGGAGGAATCTGGGGTTAGGGTTTTTTAGGTTGTGAAGTGGGCTGAAGTGTGGAGATTAATGATTAGTGGAAGAGTGCAGGGTGAAGTCGTGGACAGGGAGATGAAGAAGCTATATTCTCATGCTGATGCCGGCCCAACCTGGTCTTCAAACTGGCTGCTGGAATTCAGGGCCTGAAAAACATCTTCAGCGATTCTTAAACAAAAGCTTTATGGTTCTAGTGTCTGTAGGAACAATGGACTTGCAAGTAAATTTTCACATACTTATGACCCTAATAGAAATCCCATCTATTGGAACAATGAGATGCAAATAGTCAATATCTAGTGACTTTTAGCAACAAGGAAGTGGGCCAAAGGGCAGTCTGATTAATGCCTAATTATAACGATATTTTGTCCAGAACCCAGCATGCAATTCCTGTCAACCTTGTGGGGACAGATACAAATCCATCCTGCCATATGCCAGTCTTAGACCTGGGGAAGATGGGTCTGGAAGTCAGAGAGTTGAGTTCACAAGCGATGGAAGATGACAGCCACTGGTAGCAGGTTGGCACACATGGAGGATGGTGCCATCGCTGGTGACTCTTAACCTTCCCTAACCCTTATAACTGTAGCAGGGAGGACCCGGGGAAGGTGGCTGTAGCAGGGAGGACCCGGGGAAGGTGGCCGCAGCAGCAAGATGCTTTTGCAATTCTCCCCCGACTGGCCCCTCACTCAATTCCTGCAATTACTTGAAATGTTACAGATTTTCTTACTGTCCAGTACAATCATATTCAAATGTTGACAAAAAAAATGTTTTTCCTGGTTAAATAGAAACAGTTGACTACTCACCGTTCTGAGTTAGTTGTACTACATTTCTTTATCAAACCTGAAAAATTAAGAATTGCCTCTTGTGAAAAGGAATTGAGATTTTTGAAAAGAATTAATATAAAGTTCTCTTGAGAAATGTAAATCTTTTAATTTATACTGGTGTCTCTGACTTTTAGTTTCCTTATTAGAGTCATGCAGTTGACTAAGAAAAAAAAGTGCCAGAATGTTTTCCTAATTGACAGACTTGATTGACGGAACAGTCCCCAAAGTCCCATAATTGAGCAAACAGCTTGTCACCATACAAATAATTAAAATACCATTTGAAAAATGCACACTGTGACAAGTGCTAACTTAGATGTTGTTCACAGCTACTCGTCTGAACACAGATTTTCAAGTGACATGAGCCCTTTTGTTTTGTTTTGTTGCTTCTTGCAGACGCTGTAAAGCAAGCAACATTTAATGAGCCATTGTAAGGGGGGCAGTGAGGGGCTCCGAACGGGCGGCATTTTGTTCCATGCAGGGTGGCAAAATCCTGAAGGCGGCAGCCGCAAGTGACCCTGTCCTTGCCCTGAGCTGACACAAGCAACAGCCAACTGCACAACTCCCATTTTAGGCTTTGTATCTGTGTTTTCCTTTCTATGTTCCTTCAAACATGGCATGCTGTGCAAATTTAGTTCAGTTTTTTTTTTTAAAGCAGCAGATGGAAATAACAGCTATTGCACTTAGCTTTCTCATTCTGCCGACAGAGGCACACATCAATCTGTTGTCACCAAGAGCTTTGGTTCACATTTGGATCTCATTTTACTCCAAACTGTTTGGTTGGAACGTAAACATTTTCCTGTTCAGTGAGGGGCCTGTAGCCTCCTTCTCTTTCTGCCTGACAAGGAAATCTGTCCCCCCGTGTCCCCCAGCATTTGTCGGGCTAGACTGGCTCCAGGATCATGTTGACCACCCCTCCTTAAAACCTCTAGATAGTTGGTTCAGAGAACGAGCATTGTTCATAGGATCCACAGATGTCGGAACTGGAAGGCACCTTTATGGGAACATGTCATTTTGTTGACGACTGAGGTGCTTAGAGAGGAATTCTCTAGTTTGGGACTTATGCTGGGTTTCGTGTTAGCTAGTCCAGGTCTTTCCAGGCTGTTGTCTACCTGCATCCTGAACATTTTGGCCGGTGGGTACAGTTTGTTCTGTTCTTTAAGATAAGGAAATTAAGGCTGAAAGACAAAGAAGTTATTTGTCCAAGGTAATATAGACTGAAATTACTGTTACTGAAATCTTGAATTTTTTCCAGATTCTAACTGCTGTGCCATTTCTACTCTACCTAGAATCTGTCCCTGGTATCACAGTGTTGCTCCGTCCACATGTAGCATAGCCCAACCACAGGTCAACAGAATTCTTGCCTATGCTCTGTCCTTCTCCTTTGACACAGTCGCCTGTTCCCGTGGCCTACTCACCAGAGTTGTGTCGCAGGATCTCCAAATCTGTGTCTCCAGCCAAGGTTGTTGGGTTGTGATTGCTTAGACAAAAGCCTTGTGAGATAGTAGGGATAGATGGTTTGCGCCAGTGCCTGGCAACAACGTGCAAGTGTTGGTTGAATGAGCCCCTGTCCACCATCCTGAAGCCCACAGAACCCCTCTCCTGGGGGAGCAGGTGCTTAGGGAGGGCTGCTCATCCTAGGACTGGAAGGAGCCAGGTCTCCTCACAGGATGTGGTCAAAACCACACAGAAGTGTGGCTGCTGTGATCAGTGTCCTCCCTTAGTATTGGATTTCTTGGATGAACATATATGGTATCAGGAAGCAGTAGGTTGCACAGGAGATTTAAAGGGGGGCAAGGGGAAACACAAGAGGTGAAAGAGGGAGAGGACATTAGCATCAAGAGGTAAGAGCTTGTTGAGATAAAAAGATAAGATGTACATTGATATGTCTTCTCTTAAGAAACGTCTATTTAGCTCCACTGCCCACTTTATAACAGAATTAGTTGTTTTTTCTGATGTTGAGTTGTTTAAGTCTCTTGTATTTTCTGGACACTAGTCCCTTGTTGGATGAATAGTTTGCAAATATTTTCTTGCATTTAACAGGTTGTGTCTTTACTCTGTTGATTGCTTGCTTTGCTATGCAGAAACTGCATTTGCTACAGTCCCATTTGTCCAACGTCACTAATCATCAGGGAAATGTAAATCAGAACCACAGCAGGATATCATCTCATCCCAGTTAGAACAGCTATTATCAAAAAGAAATAACAAATGCTGGAGACGGGGGCAGAGAAAAGGGAACTCTTATACACTGTTGGTAGGAATGTAATTGGTACAGCTGTTATGGAAAACACTATGGAGAGTTCTCAAAAAACTAAAAATAGAACTACAATATGACCCAGCAATCCAATTTCTGGGTATTTATCCAAAAGAAAGGAAATCATATATTAAAGGGATGCCTGCACCCCCATATTTATTATAGCACTATTCACAACCAATACATAGAGCCAACTTAAGTGTCCGTAAGTGGATAAGTGGATGAATGGATAAAGAAAATGCTGTATTTATACACAATGGAATACTATTCAGCCGTCAAAAAGCATGAAATTGTGTCATTTCCAGCAACATGGATGGAACTGGAGGTGATTATGTTAAGTGAAATAAGGCATAGAAAGACATACTGCGTTAGACTCCCTCACATGTAGGAGTGAAAAAAGCTGATCTCATGGAGGTAGAGAGTAGAATTATGATTACCAGAGAGAAGGGTGGGGTAGAGAAGGATGAAGAGAGGTTGGTTAATGGATACAAATACAGTTAGGTAGAAGGAAAATGTTCTAGTGTTTGACAGCAGAGTAGGGTAACTGTAGTTAACAACTGTTTGTTGTGCATTTCCAAATAGCTAAAAGAGAAGATCTGGAATGTTCCCAACACAAAGAAATGATAAATGTTTGAGCTGATGGATATGCTAATTACTCTGATTTGATCATTACATGTTGTGTGCATGTATCAGAATATCATATCAATTTAAAAAGTGAAAAAAATAAAATGGAGCTTTGTGTGTATATATGCTAATCTTGCCTAGAGGGATGTGCTGAACTTGAAGCTTTGCAGGATGGTAGCTTGGGATGTGCCTGTTTTGGGGACCATTTGGCCTTTTCCATTTATTCTAAAACATTAACTAAGCACTTCGTAGAGTGCTAAAGCATTTTTAAAGATGATGGTCTTGGGAGGCAGAGCTAACACTACTGGGTTGGGGATTATATCATAGCGATAGAGCCTTGATAGAGTGGGCAGGTTAGACTAGGAAAACTTCAGGACTGTGGGAAAGTTCCAAGCTCATTGGTGCCTTTAGCATCTGGTGCAAAACCATGCATGCAGACAAGCAGCCCAGCTATAGGATACTTCACACCTACCTTACTGTTAGACTCTTATCAGATACACCTAAGCACTGTAGTCCCTCTATCCAGGGTGTGACCACCAAGGCAGGAACTAGCTTAGAGACCCTCTGGAGCATGTGCATCAATAGCTAAGGTTGATCTAAGATAACCATAACCTTTTTTTACCTTCATTGTAATACTGTCAACATAAACTTACCCTAGGGGAGCCTTCCACTCCCATCATGCACATGAGGCCATGACGGTACCAGTATGACCCTATAAGGCCTGAAACTCCCCCACCTGATGTGAGGGGGGAGTAACAGAGAGCCAGCCCTGAGACTAATTGTTTCTAGGAGAAACCCATCCCAAAACTCGCTACCGAATACCCCTCAGATTAAAAATTATAGTTCAGCCCGGCTCGGTGGCTCAGCCTGTAATCCCGCGCCTTTGGGAGGCTGAGGTGAGTGGATTGCCTGAGCCCGTGGGTTCGAGACCCACCTGGGCAAGCGAGACCTCATCTCTACAATAAATAAAAAAATTAGCCGGGCGTGGTAGC
>CAUYQG010061625.1:0-17657 GCA_963574415.1 Tarsius wallacei | reverse complement strand
GCCCCCCGCGCCCCCCCCCCCGCCCGCCGCCGCCCCCCCCGGCCCGGCGCGGGCAGGGAGGGCGCGGTGCTGCCCCTGGCGGCCGCGGAGGGTTCTGCGGGCGCCTGGAGTCGGTCCCCGAGCTCCGCCCCCTGGGCGGTGGCTCCCACCTGTCGCCCGCGCAGGTACAGTTGCCCGCGTCGGCCGCATCTAGGAAGCCGGGCTGCAGGGCGACTCGAAGGTAGCCCTCTTTGTCGTCCTAAGTCCCCTCGTACTGTTATTTCACCTTAAAACATAACGATTTATTTGTTTGTTTGTTTGAGTCTAGGGGGTCTCATTCTGTTGCTCAGGCTGGAGTGCAGTGGCACCATCCTGTACTCAGACAATCCTCCCTCCTCAACCTCCCGGGTAGCTGGAACCACAAGCACGCACCACCATACCCAGCCCATTGTTTTGGATATTTTTTTGGGGGTGAGGGGCTCAAGACAGGGCTCTGGATATGTTGTCCAGACTGGTCGCAAACTCCTGGGCTCAAGGAATCCTCCCACCTTGATGTCCAAAGTGCTGGGATTACAGGTGTGAGCCACTGTGTCTGGCCTGATCCCTTTATCTTTAGGAAGAATCTTCATGTCTGTGTAAAGGTCACTGGTAATTGCACACAGCCTTTTTACAAATAGAAGCCAGCTGCATATATAAAAATTCCTCACTTTTGATTGTAAAAGTGCTCTCACCTGTGAAAGATGTGGCCATTTGGGTAAAATCTCCCTCCAACCTTTTCCCCCCAACCTGTATAAGGACACAGCTTCTATGCACAAACCTTCCTATGCATATAGACCGCTCCAGAATGTATTAAAAAATCCACATACCCATAAAAGAATCCCTCATATTTGCCTCATTTTCCACCTCGCTTTTCACCTGCATAAGGACCCGCTTATCTATAAAAGGACACTTCCCTTCTTTATAAGGATGTCCAACATGTGTTTAAAAAACTCCAGACTCACTGAGGATTATTTCGGTGTTTACCAGGGTCCCTGCCCTTGACATTCACCTTGCAGATTACAAAGCATCTTCCCAGTCACTGCCAATGTTGAGTCTCCCAGGACACCTGCTGGTAGATGGGGAAGTAAAGGCTCTAGGAGGAGACTTGGGTACCCTGGCATCACTACCCAGGCTGTCATTGTTGCAGCCCAAACAGTACCTGCAGTACCTCTCCCCCAGGTCCGTGGAAAAATTGTCTTCTATGAAACCAGTCCTTGAAGTCAAAAAGGCTGGGAAACGCGTATTAAGTGACCCCAGCAAGCAATTTTCCATCCTGGAGTTTCTCCTTATCTATAAAGTGAGGGGCAAAGGGGTGAAATTAGCCTGTCTGGCCCAAGTGATCCTCTCTTGCAGTAGGACAGGGCTAGACTTTGCCCCTGTGGTTCCCACACCTGGCCTTCTTTGGAGAGATTGAGATGAGAGAAAGGAAGAAGGGGGGGGGATCCCACCTACTCCATTTGCATATTTTTTACTAGAATGCTAAGAAAGGGCTAGGGAAAAAAGTAATGATGTTGATGATGATAATAGTGGTGATTATGTTAATGATGATGAATTGACGATAATGGGAGAGTGAAGATAGCTGACGCCATCTCACACACTCACACACACACACACACACACTCATCACTACCCTGGATCTTCTCCCCCAACCACCTTCAGTTCTGGCTAGAGTCATGTTCTCCACCATTCCCAACCACGGAGATGGTCTACATGGGTCTTGGAGATGAAGAAGATTCTGAGATGAACAACTGGAGGTATATTAAGTCAGGGGTCCTCAACCCCTGAACCATGGACTGATATAGGTCTGTGGCCTGTTAAGGAACCAGGTTGCACAGCGGGAGGTGAGCAGCAGTTGAATGAATGAAGCAGCTGTATTTACAGCTGCTCCCCAAGGCTTACATTACTGTCTGAGCCCTGAGCCCCACTACCTGTCAGATCAGCAATGAAAAGCCTGCTTCCATTTCCAACATCCTGTCTTTGTGAAGCTGGGTTTCCTGCAGTGATAGCAACCAAGATGAGATTATGGAGTAGACTGGACATAAGCAACACACTTTGGGCGTCACTGTCTCTCATCACCCCTAGATGGGACCATCTAGTTGTGGAAAACAAGCTCAGGACTCCCACTGATTCTGCATAGTGGTGAGTTGTATAATTATTTAATTATATGTTGCAACATAATAATAATAGAAATAAAGTGCATGATAAATATAATGCACTTGAATCATCCTGAAACCATCCCCCTGTCCCCTCCCCCTAGTCCTTGGAAAAATTGTCTTCCACAAAGCCAGTCCCTGATGCCAAAAAGGCTGGAGACTGCTGTATTAAGTGACCTGAGCAAGTAATTTTCCATCCTGAAGTCTCTCCTTACCTGTAAAGTGAGGGGTAAAGAGGGGAGATTAACCTATCACAAAGGCTCCTGTTCAGACAATCTCTTGCACCATGTCCAGAGCCAATGTTTGTTGAAGCAGCAGGATTTGCTAATGGGAAGGATTTTAAATGCCATAATGTGCACAATTGGGCATGTGTTTATAAAAGTTTAGGACACTGAGGTGCTCATGGTGACCCTGCAAGTCAAGAACACTCAGGGCTGGGCTCGGTGGCTCAGCCTGTAATCCCACGCTTTGGGAGGCTGAGGTGAGTGAATTGCCTGAGCCTGCGGGTTTGAGACCCGCTCGGGCAACTTGGCAAGACATCATCTCTACAATAAATCAAAAATTAGCCGGGCGTGGTAGCGCGCACCTGTAGTTCCAGCTACGTGGAAGGCTGAGGCAGAAGGGTCACTGGAGCCCAACAGGTCGAGGCTGTGGTGGCCGGGAGTGTGCCACTGCACTCCAGTCTGGGTGACAGAGTGAGACTCTAACTCAAAAAAAGAAAGAAAAAAAAAAAACCACTCAGCAGCTCCATGTTGCCTATGAAATCAAGTCAAACGTCATGAGTTTATGCTTTCCATCAACCCTTTCCATATGGAAAATATTTATTTACTAATTTTAAAATCTTTTTTAGAGACGGGGTCTCACTCTGTCATCCAGGCTGGAGTGCAGAGGCATGAGCATCACTCACCACAGCCTCAACCTCCTAGACTCAAGTGATCCTCCCACCTCAGCCTCCTGAGTAGCTGGGACTACAATCGTGCACCACTGTGCCAAGTTAATTTTTTGATTTTTAATAGAGATGGGGCCTAGCTATGTTGCCCAGGCTGATTTCAAATTCCTGGGCTTAAGCAATCCTCCTATCTCAGCCTCCCAAAGCTCAGGGATTACAAATGTGAGCCACCACACTCAGCCCATATGGATATTTTAGTGACGGATTTCCAACTTATGAGGCAACAGTCCACAGTGAGAAATACACTTCATATCGTGATCGGGTATACACATCAGATCATGGAGTACAAAGTTTCTAACCACTACATGCCATGCTTTTGGGTAATGTCTATTTTCCATTCAGTCTATTTTCTTTTTTAGTTGAAGTCTCTGTCACCCATCTAGGTTGGAGTGCTGTGGCATGCTACTTACAACCACCACAGTTTCTACCTGCTGGGTTCAGGAAATCCTTCCATCTCCACCTCCTAAGTAGCTGGAACTACATGTATGTGCCACCACACCGAGCTAATTTTTCTTGATTTGTTTGTGCAGGTAAAGTCTCACTAAGTTGCCCCACCTGGTCTTGAACCCCTGTGCTCAGGCAATCCTTTCACCTCTGCCTCCCAAAGTGCTGAGATTATAGATGTGAGCCACCATGCCCAGCTTCCATTAATTCTATTTCATCATTAAAAATCTGGTCACAACCTTCTAAATTGTTTCATGGCTTGCCAACAGGTCTTGGCCTGCAATCTGAGAAACACAGACCTTGAATTCTGGAGAACAATCTGGGTTGGTGTTAGTAAGAGGTCACTATCACTACATAGAAGTAGGTTATATTAGCTTCTGGGGGTGCTCAGTGTTTTGTTCATGCTTCCCCACCTTCAGCATGAGTTCCTGTATGAACACATAAACACACACACAACTACACATGCACCACTCCCTTTCCCACCCCAGAAAAGTTTGAATGGATTCAGTCTCTCTTTCCATCTCTCTCTTTCTCTCCCTTCCTTCCTCCCTTCCTCCCCTCTCCCTCCTTCCCTTCCTCTCTCTCTTCCTCTCTCTCTCTCTGCCCCCTCCCTCCCCTTCTCCCTTCTTCCCTTCCTCCCTCTCTCTACCTCCCTTCTTCCCTCTTTCCCTCTCCCCCTTCACTCTGGCTTCTTTTCATCTCCATGTCTCTGCCTCGCACACACATGTGTTTTGGGTCCCAGAAGTCAAGCCTCTTTGGAGAATTGCTTTAGCTGATATGGGACAAGCCTAAGGCATCCATCCTATTGCAGGGCATCTGCAATGCTGTCTGTTAGAAACTTGTCTCACCTTTTGCTGACATTGTTCCCTGGATCTGTCTCTCTTGAAGAAGATGGGTGGTTATTCTAGGGTGGCCCGGTAGTTTTAGGGTCCTCCGCTGAATACCACTCCTAAGCCATCCCAGGCTCCACAGGTGTTCAGTCAGAGCCTGAGACTCACAAGAACCCGGGTGGGGGTGACTCAGAGCACGTGGTTGCCGCTATTTTGCTTGAGCCAATGACTGCCATATGGAAAGAGGGCCCGGCACTGCCAGATGTTCCAAATTTCCAAGAGAAGGCAGAAATCTGGATATTTTAAAAAGCAAAATCCCTGAGATTTTAAATGTTAAAACTAATTCAAATAAAAAAAATTCTGTGTGGGCCAAATAAAACCCGTCTGTGGGTTGGAGCTGGCTGGTTTGTAAGCTCCGGTCTAGCCTGTCATGGAGCAGCACAGACATGAAAGGGACAAGTGGAGAGAGAGGGGCCCACAGTGAGGCTGAGGAAGAGCAGCCACAGAGGTGGGAGGGCAGCCAGGGAGAGTCACTACCTCCTCCAGGAAGACCCCCTGACCAGCCTCTCCTGACAGAGGTGAGGGCTCCTGGCTGAAGGACTTGTGTGCTCCCTGCAGCTGGAGCCCTGGGAGACCCACTGGTTTATGGGGGTGGTTGTAAGGGTTCCAGGAGGGATTGCCAAGTACTTGGTCCCATGCCTAGCACATAGTAGGCTCTTATTTGCCCCCCCCCCCACTTTATTGAGTGCCTACTATGTCCCAGGCACAGCTTTATGTTCTGGGTAAATGGAAATGATTAAAAAAGACAAAGTCTCTTGTTGATGCTACTAGTGTTCTTGGCACAGGTATGGCAGAAAATGAACAGGTGAGCAGGTGAGAAGCATCTACAGTATCATGGAAAAGGACTTGGTAAGTAGGACATCAGCAGTGCAGTGGGGATGTGGTGAGTGCTACTCATAGGAGATGTCAAGGGATGATGTTTTGCTCATTTACGGTGACACGCCTCTCTCCACCAAGCTCTGTGAATGCAGAGATTTTCATGTGTTTGGCTCACTGCTGAATTCCCAGGGCCTAGGACAGTGCTTGACACCTAGTGGGGGCCCAGTAAATATTTGCAGAAATAATGAATCCATGAACGTAGGGATTATTTTTGATCAGGATTACAATTATTATAATTAATAGACCCATGGTCTCTGTCTGTCTGTGGGGGTGATATGTGAGCAGGGACCCAGGGAAGGAAGTTCTTTAGCTCCTGGTGGGCGTGACTGAGGGCCCAGGCCCTGCTGCCCAACCACATGCTCCGAATCCTGGCTGGCTCCTTGCTGGCTGGGTGACCTCAGACAATCTTCTCAAGCCTCTCTGTCTCAGTCTTCACATCTATAGGATGGAGAATGAGCAAGTGAATGTGTGAAGAGTATTTGATGTGCACTGGCTAATTATTACAGCTGTTGTTGTTGATGATGCTTTTCTTACTACAGTGGCATGTCTCCTAAGTAGGAGAGGGAGTGAGTGAGTGAATTCACAAGTCAGAAAGAAAATGCTCAGAACGGGCATAAACAGAGGAAGCTGCCAGCTACAGATGTGCAGGCTTTCTCTTCCTTCCTCTTTCTTCCCTTCCTCCCTCCTTTACTTCCTTCCTTTTTCTCTTCCTCTCTTCCTTCTACCCCCCCTTCCTCCCTTCTTTCTTCCTTCCTTGGTGCCTTCTTCCCTCCCCCTCTTTCCTTCTATTAAATGTTTGTTGAATACGCAACAGCTGTCAGGTTCTGTGTTAAGTGATCTCTGGGGTCTACTACTATTAATTCATCGATTCATTATTCCCACAAGTGTTTGTTGGACACCCTCTAGGAGCTAGGCACTGTCCTAGGCCCTGGGAATTCAGCAGTGAACCACACACGAAAATCTCTCTTTCACAGGGATTAGTAGCTACAGAGAGGTATGTCATTGGTAAATGAACAGAGATGTGGATGTCACCAGTTTATTAGATAGGCTGGTGTCATGGTTAACATGATTGTCAGTTTGACTGGCCTAAGGGGTGCCCAGATAGCTGGTAAGACACGATTTCTGGATGTTCCCTGGGAGTGTTTCTGGAAGAGAGAAGCATTTGAATCAGTAGCCTGAGCAAGAAAGCTCATCCTCACCAATGGGGCGGACATTGTCCAATCTGAGGAGGCCTGAATAGAAGGAGAAGCAGAAGGAGGGTGGGTGGGTCCACTCTCCTTTCAAGTTGGGACATTTCAGTTCTCCTGCCCTGGGACAGCAGACCTCCGGGCTCTCATGTCTTTAGACCCAGGCTGAATCATACCACCAGCTCTCTTGCTTCTCCAGCTCACAGATGGCGCATTGTGGGACTTGTCGGCCTCCATAATTCCCTGAGGAAATTCTCATGCTAAGGCTTCTGTGATGTATCTATATATATCCTATGGGTTCTGCTTCTTTGGAGAACCATGACTAAAGCAGCTGCATTCACCCGCAATGAGATGCCAACACAGCCGTAAGCAGACCTGAAAGACAAAAATCCGAGGACGAAACACCAGAGTGCTCCCACTTTACTATGAGGGTGGAAATGGCACAAACACTTTAGAAAAAAAAAGCTCTGGCTCACTAAAGCTATTGAAATTAAAAATATATATATATATATTATATATATATATATAAATACAAAACTAAAACCAGAAAAAGTCTGGCAGTTATTTATAACTCCAAACCTACCCCTACCCAATGACCCGACAATTCTGCTCTTAGGTATTTACCCAGGAGAAATGAAAATGTAGGCTGGGTGTAGCGGCTCACGCTTGCAATACCAGCACTTAGGGAGGTCAACAAGCGAGGATCACTTGAGGCCAGGAATACAAAACTAGCCTGGGCAACATAGTGAGACCTTGTCTCAAAATATATATATATATAGCCAGGTGTGGTGGTGCACACCCATAGACCCAGTTACTCAGGAGGCTGAGGTAGAAGGATTGCCTGAACCCAGAAAGTTGAGGCCGCGGTGAGCCATAATCATGCCACTGCACTGCAGCCTGGGCAAAAGAGTAGGACTACAATGAAAAAAAATTAGTTGGGTGCAGTGGCGAGTGCCTACAGTCCCAGTTACTCAGGAGGTTGAGGTGAAAGGATCACTTGAGCCCAGGAGATCGAGGCTGCAGTGAGCCATGATCATGCCACTGCACTTTAGCTTGGGAGATAGAGCGAGACCCCAACTCAAGAAAAAAAAAAATGTAGCCAGGTGCGGTGGCTCAAACCTGTCATTCCAGCACTTTGGGAGGCTGAGGCAAGAGGATTGCCTGAGCCCAGGGGTTTGAGACCAGCCTGGGCAACTTGGTGAGACCTTGTCTCTACAATAAAAATGAAAAAATTAACCGGGTGTGGTAGTGCGCACCTGTAGTTCTGGCTACTTGGAAGGCTGAGGCAGAAGGATTGCCTGAGCCCAGCAGGTTGACACTGGGGTGGCCGTGAGCATGCCCCTGCACTCCAACCTGGTTGACAGAGTGAGACTCCAACTCAAAAAAAAAAAAGGAAAGAAAAAAAAAAAAGAAAAAGAAAGAAAATGTACATCCATAGCAAGAATTGGGCAAGAATGTTTATAGCAGCTGTATTCATTATCGCCCCAGGCTCCAAACGGTCTGCATGTCTATCAATAGGAGGATGGTAAAATTATGTGAGATGCCCATAGAATGGAATACTACTCAGAAATAAGAAGGAAGACCCCAAGGACATAAACAACAATACGATGGTTCTCAACATTATTATGCCGAGGGAGAGAAGTCAGACCCAGGAGAGGACACACTGTCACACATCCTGACACTCTGATCTTGGATCTGCGGCCTCCATAGCTGTGAGACCATATGTTTCTGTTGTTTAAGCCCTCTAGTCTTGAGTATTTCGTTATGGTAGCTGGAGTGAGTTAAGACAGTGTTAGAAAGAACCTGTGGTAGAATTCAGATTTATTCAGGTCATTTTGAGCCAGATCAAAGGAAGAGATAACTCGCTCTGGGTTGGGCATTGTCAGAAAGCAGGGGCAGCTCTATGAGTGCGTATTGTCGTGGCTCTTATCTACAGGAAGGCAGACTAGGGCATATGTGAAATTGTAATAGAAAAAGGAGCCCAGTCATCTAGAGCCAGACAGAAACGGGGCTGTCTGAGGTTTAGTGGTTTGCACAAGTAGATGTTCTGTGGGAGTATTTGTGTGCCCCCCCTCCCTCGGAGATGTCATGATGTAGTCATGTGCATCAACTCCACTTCAGACATCCGGGGCTCTTTTTATTTTTTTTCTTCTTTACTGGAAAGCAACCTCCCAGCCAGGTACCACATATGTTTCCTACTGTCCTTCCTGGTTAGAAGCGGCCTCATGCCTATTTGTGGCAGCCTATGACCCTCCCTCTATCCTGCCATCTGCAAGGGGCCTGAATGGCTGTGTGATGGCCTGCCCATTCAGGAATACCTGCAGCTGACCCTGACATGAGAAAGAGGTAACCAGGTTAGTGCAATACTAGGGATATATTTAAAAATATATATATATATATAATATATATACATAAAAGATACCTGCACTCATATATTTTTTTTTAGTTGGAGTCTCACCTCTATTGCCCAGGCTAGAGTGCAGTGGCATAATCATGGTCACTGTAGCCTCAACATAGTGGGCTCAGGCCAACCTTCCATGCCAGCCTCACAAATAGCTGGGACCACAGGTGTGCGCCACCACACCTGGCTAATTTATTTATTTATTTATTTATTTATTTTGAGTCAGTCTCACTGTGTCACCCAGGCTGGAGTACAGTGGCTCACTCACAGCCACCGCAGTCTCAACCTGCTGGGTTAAGGTGATCCTTCCACCTCAGCCTTCCAAATAGCTGGGACCACAGGCATGCGCCACCACACCTGTCTAATTTTGTTAATTTTGAGTCAGAGGCTCACTCTGTTGCCCAGGCTGGAGTGCAGTGGCATGCTCATGGCCACCGCAGCCTCGACCTGCTGGGCTCAGGCAATCCTTCCACCTCAACTTTCCAAGTAGCTGGAACTACATGTGTATGCCATCATGCCCGGCTAATTTTTTGATTTATGGTAGAGAGGAGGTCTCACCATGTTGCCCACGCTGGTCTTGAACCTGTGAGCTCAGACAATCCTCTTGCCTCAGCCTCCCAAAATACTTGGATTATAGATGTGAGCCACCACGCCTGGCAGCACTCATATTTTAACTGCAGCACTAGTCACAGTAACAAAACCATAGAACCAACTAAGCACGCGTCAATAATTGGATAAAGAAAATGCGTACATATATAATATGGTACACTACACAACCATAAAAAAATAATGAAATCATGTCTTTCACAGCAGCATGGATGGAGCTGCAGATAATCATCCTAGGTGAATGGACTCAGAAACAGAAAACCAAACACCGCATGTTCTCACTTATATGTGGTAGTTAAATGGCCATGAAGATGGAAATAATAGACACTGGGGGTACCAATAAGAGGGGAGGTGGTTAGGGTGCTAGGGTTCAGAAACTACCTATTGGGTCCAATGTTCACTAACTGGGGAATAGGTCACCTGAGATCCAATCCCCACCACTACAAAATATGCCCCGTAATAAAAATACTCTTGTACCCCCTAAATCTGAAAAATAAAATAAAATAAAAATTCTGGGCCTGGTGCAGTAGCTTACTCCTGTAATCCCAGCACTTTGAGAGGATTACTTGAGTCCAGGAATTTGAGACCAGCCTGGGCAACATAGGGAGACCCCCTTCCTCCCTCCCCCCTTCCCTCCCTCCCTCCCTTCCTCCCTTCCTCCCTCCCTCCCTCCTTCTTTCCCTCTTTCCTTCCTTTCTTCCTTCCTTTCTTCCTTCCTTCCTTCCTTCCTTCCTTCCTTCTACTGTAGAGACATGGTCTCATCATGTTGCCCGGGCTGGTCTCGGAACCGCAGGCTCAGGCAATCCTCTCAACTCGGCCTGGGATTACAAGCTTGAGCCACTGTGCCTAGAGAGACTCCGTTTCTAAAAAAAAAAAAAAAAAAATCACAGGCATGGTGGTGCATGCCAGTAGTTCCAGCTACTCAGGAGGCTGAAGCAGAAGGATTGCCTGAGCCCAGGAAGTTGAGGCTGCAGTGGCCATGATCATGCAGCTGCACACCAGCCGGGGCAACAGAGTGAAACCTTGAGTTAAAACAAAACAAAACGACCACCTCTGGTTAGTGGGAGCTTACTTACTGTAATGCTATCTAGGGGACAGATCCAGCAGGGCTAGTTTCCCTAAACAAGTGTCACAAGGCCTGGTCCTCACTGGAGGGATGCGGTGAGAAGAGCCCAAGCCAGTCAGACCAACAAGGGTAAGGATGGTGTTGAAAGTGATCTCTGCCTTCTTGTTCATTGTAATACATGCTCACTGTAATACATTAGCATGCTAAGAGACATGCCCACCAGCACCTTGACAATTTACAGTTACCATGGTAACTCCTGGAAGTTACCCTACATGGTTTAAAAAGGGAGGAACCCTCAGTTAAGAGAACTCCGTGCCCCTTTTTTGGAAAACTTAATCATCCACCCCTTCCTTAGCATACAATCAAGAGACAGCTATAAAAACCCCAGTGAGGTCGGGCTCAGTTGGCTCAGCCTGTCAGCCCAGCACTTTGGGAGGCCGAGGTAAGTAGAACAGCTCAGGCAACTTGGCGAGACCGCACCTCTATAACAAATAAAAAATTAGCCAGGCATGGTAGCACACATGTGGAAGACTGAGGCGGAAGGATCGCCAGAGCCCAGTGGGTTAACACTGGGGTGGCTGTGAGAGTGCCACTGCACTCCAGGCTGGGTGAAGAAGTGAGACTCCAATTCAAAACAAACAAACAAAAAACCCATTGATGTGTGGCTGACATTCTTCCTGCAGCCAGTGCAGGTGACTCTGCCTACAGAGTGGCCTGCTCTTTGTCATTTCAGTAAACTTCAGGGACTGTTCTGCCCTTAGAGTCATCTTCTTCCTGTTCCTCTTTTTTTTTTCTTCAGTCAGGGTCTCACTCCGTCACTCAGGCTAGAGTGTAGTAGCACAATCACAATGATCACGGATCAGGGCAGCCTTGACTTCCTGGGCTCAGAAGATCCTTCAGCCTCCACCTCCTGAGTAGCTGGGACTACAGGAGAACACCACCACATCTAGCTAATTAAAAAAATATTTTTTTGTAGAAACAAGGTCTCGTTATGTTGTCCTGGCTGATCTCCAACTTCTGGGCTTGAGCAATCCTCCTGCCCCAATCTCCCAAAGTGCTGGGATTACAGGTATGAACTACCACACCTGACCTCTCTTTTCTGGAGTTTCACTTTGTTGCCCAGGCAGGAGTGAAATGGCACGCTCACAGCCACCACAGCCTCCATCTGCTGGGCTCAGGTGATCCTTCCGCCTCAGCCTTCCAAGTAGCACGCACCACCATGCCCAGCTAATTTTTTGATTTATTGTAGAGATGAGGGCTCACCAATTGCCCAGGCTGGTCTCTAACCCAGGGGCTCAGGCAATCCTCTCACCTTGGCCTCCCCAAATGCTGGGATTATAGGTGCGAGCCACTGTGCCTGGCCTTCTTTTCTTGTAATAAATGTGCTTTCCACTTTACCTTGTTGCCTGGCTCTTGAATTCTTTCCTATGTGAAGCCAAGAGCCCGCTTGGCCTCTCGAGTGGGAGCCCCCGACTTTGGGGTCACCGGGTCTGTGTCACCTGGATCCATCCATTTGTCATCCTCATGTACTTCCCTTTCACATGGGGGAGGGATGCGGTGGACCTCCTGTTGTCCTGCTGTGACCCCCTGGCTCCTTGCTCTGTGATATGCCAGGGGCTGTGTCTCCCCCTCAGGCAGCCCTCTGGGCGTTCTCATTTCCAGACAGCTTCTCAGACACCTTTGCCGCCCCTGCATGCTTGTTGTGCTGGTGAGGGTGGCTCCAGCCACATGTCACCTTGACACCCCCGCATACCCCAAACTTCAGGGACATGCATCCTCCTCTCCCTCCTAGCATCCTCCTCTCCCACCAAGCTCTGGTTCAGTCCCACGAAGGCAGCACGGTATTTTAAACGACAGGCTGACAGATCATGAGACACTGACTGCCATTGAAAAAAGCGTTTGTTATGGTTTCCAAGAGGAGGGGGGTACACGCAGAGCCACTGGGAAGCACCGGGGCTGGTCAGGAGACAGAGGGAGCGAGGGGGAAGCCGGCAAGAGCTGTGTTATGGTTTTTGCAGGAATGAATGGGGCGAGGCAACGTAGACAGGCTTAAGATGGGCTGATTTGAATAAACTCAGCAGAGTCTGGGGCATAGGGGCATGGGGGCTGTCCCTGGCTGTCTGGTTCCTGGCTCTGGGTGATGACGGCAAGGGGATAGCGGCCTGGAGTGTGAGACTCTGATTGAGGCAGTGGTGGGGGCTGGGCCCTGAACTCCCTGGTTTGCATATGAAAGGGCATGATTGAAAGCCAGCAGCTGGGCTCAGTGGTTGAGCCTGTATTCCCAGCACTTTGGGAGGCCAAGGTGAGTAGACTGCCTGAGCCTACAGGTTTGAGACCAGCTCAGGAAAATTGGCAAGACCTCATCTCTACAATAAATAAAAAATTAGCCGGGTGTGGTAGCGCATGCCTGTAGTTCTGGCTACTTGGAGGCGGAAGCATTGCCAGAGCCCAGCAGGTCGATGCTCGTGGCTGTGAGTGCCACTGCACTCCAGCCTGGGCGACAGAGTGAGACTCAGAAAAAAAAAGAAAGAAAGTCAGTGGTCTGCCACCTCCAGGAATTAGCTAGTCCTGAGAGGGACAGTCCCTCCAGGGTCAGCAAGGCCCCAAGACGTCACAGCACCAAAATACAGACTAAAAAGACATGACTTTTTAACTACATTTTTTTCCAACACTAGAGTAGTTGCAGATTTTCAACTACAAATGAGGACATTATCTCATCTGCTCCAAAATTATTGCTATCTAGGCACACACAAAGAGATATCATGAATTCAATTGAGGCCTGGCATGGGGGCTTGAGCACCCCTGTAATCCCCACACATTGGGAGGCCAAGGTGAGAGGACTGCTTGAGCCCAGGCTTTAGAGACCAGCCTGGGCAACATAGCGAGACCTCGTCTCTTACAAGGTCTTAGCCAGATGCAATGGCATATGCCTTGGGAGACTGAGGCAGAAAGGATCACCTGAGTCCAGGAGATTGAGGCTGTGGTGAGCTGTGATGCTGCTCTTCAGCCTGGGCAACGGAGTGAGACCCCAATTCAAAAAACAAACAAACAAAACACACACACACAAAATAAAGTGAGTGGGGTGGTGCAGAGCTATGAGGAGGTAAAATGAGGGACAGATTTTATTTGGAAGGATCAAGACAGATATTTTGGAAGAAACGATACAAAATGACATATGGAAAATAAGAATAAGCTTAGGACAAGAGTGTATCAGAGGGAAGCAAACAGCATGTACAAAAGCCCTGGGGCAAGGACAAGGTTTAGGTTAGAGCAATGAGACAAAAACAGTCTCTTGGGGAGGGAGTGCCAGGGATGGCAAGGGAGGGGGAGCACGAAAGGATGAGGATGGGAGGTGGGCGGGACCAGCTCTTCTGGAGCTGGAAGTCAAGGGGAGGAGTTTGGAGCTTATTTTCAGGCCCCAGAAGCCACCAGGGGTTTTAAAGTGATTCTAGACGCAGCACTGAGGCTGTGAATGGAGTTTGGCAGGAAATGATGCGTGGGCCCAGATGCTGCAGATGCGTTTAGCTGCAGCAGGTGAGGCAAAAATTAAATGGTTTTATTTATAGCATGATAGGCACTTAGTGGTTTACCACCAACTAAAGGAAAGGCAGCATCAGCTTTCAGACTCTCGGATTCTCCTCGGAGCATGGCTGGACAGGTGTGCCTCACCTGGGCTGGCTGGACAGGAACCATTCGAGGATTTCAAAGCTTGTTTTCTGCCTTTCTCCCTTCTTTGTTCCTTTTGTGGCTCTCACTTGCACTCTGGCTGTCTTTTGTGGGGTGTGGGGAGTGGAACAAAATCCTGACTTCATAGGAAACCTTACTTAGAAGCCTAAAGGGAAAGAAGCAGCAAAAATAGCGCTGATGGAGCCCAGGAAAGAATGAGAGTCCCTGAGCCCCCGCAGTGTAATCCTCTCTCCTCCCCGGCAAGATAATTTTTTTTTTTGAGTCAGAGTCTTACTCTGTTGCCCAGGCTGAAGGGCTGTGGCAGGGTCACAGCCACTACAGCCTCCACCAGCTGGGTTCAGGTGATCGTTCGCCTCAGCCTTCCAAGTACTTGGAACTGCAGATACGTGTCATCACGCCCGGCTAATTTTTCATGATTAATTATAGAGATGAGGTCTCTCCAGGTTGCCTAGGCTGGTCTCGAACCTGTGGGCTCAGGCAATCCGCTCACCTCTGCCTCCCGCAGTGCTGGGATGACAGGCATGAACCACCATGCCTGGCTTGCTTTTGAGTTGGGGTCTTACTATGTTGCCCAGGCTGGAATGCAGTGACACAATCACAACTACTGTAGTATCGACCTCCTAGGCTCAGGCAATCCTCCAACCTCAGCCTCCCTGAGTAGCTGGGACTACTGGTACATGCCACCAGGCCCAGCTAAATTTTTAAAATTTTTTGGAGAGATGAGGTCTTGCTATGTTGCCCAGGCTCGTCTCGAACTCTTGGGGTCAAGCATTCCTATCTCCTTGGCCTTTCAAAGCACTGGGGTTACAGGTGTGAGCCATCACACCCGGTCCCTGGCAAGATAATTTTTAAATGGAGAAACTAGGTGCAGATGGTAGGTCTGCCTTTTGCCAGCTTGGTGATCCTGTGGCTTGGAATATCCACCTTCAAAAATGTTGATAGCCATCTCTGTCTCATAAGAGGTTAAGATTTAATAAATTAAAATCTGTCAAAGGGCTCACATAGTGTGTGGTAAAGCAGGAAATGCTCAACAAATGGTAGCTGTAATAATAATATTACTACTTTTTTTTTATTGAGTTGGAGTCTCACTCTGTCACTCAGGCTGGAGTACAGTGGCGCGCTCACAGCCACAGCAGTCTTGACCTGCAGACTCAGATAATTCTTCCACCTCAGCCTTCCAAGTAGCTGGGACTACAGGCATGTACCATCACAGCCGGCTAAATTTTTCTTGATTTACTGTAGAGATGAGATCTTGCCAAGTTGCCCAGGCTGGTCTTGAACCCGTGGGCTCAGGCAATCCTCTTGTAGTAGTAAATAAAATAAAGGCAAAGTTCACATAACACAAAATTAACTATTTTAACGTGTACAATTCAGTGCTGTTAGTGAACATGCAATGTTGTGCAGACACAGCTGTTACGTAGTTATAAACGTTTCCATCACCCTCAACGGAAACTGTCCCATTAGCGGTCACTCCCCATCCCCCTCCTCCCTGGCAGCCACTAATCTACTTTCTGTCTTTGTAGATTTACCTGTTCTGGACATTTCATAGACATAGAATCATGCACTAGGTTGCTTTTTGTGTTTGCTGTCCTCTTCTTTGTCTTCCCCTCCCTCTCCCTCCCTTCCCTTTTCTCCCCTCGTCCCTTCTTTCTCATCTTTGTCTTGAGACAGGGTCTGGCTCTGTGGCCCAGGCTACAGCACAGTGGCACGATCTTGACTCACTGCAGCCTTGACCTCTAGGACTCAAGCAATCCTCCCATCCCAGCCTCCCCAGTAGAAGGGACTACAGGCATATTCCACCATGTCCAGTAATTTCTTAAATTTTTTTGTAGAGACAGAGTCTCGTTATGGTGCGCAGGCTGGTCTCAAACTCCTGACCTCAAGTAATCCTCCTGCTTCGGCTTCCCAGAGTGCTGGGATTATAGGTGTGAGCCACTGCACCCGGCCTGTGCTTGCCTGCTTTCAGTGAGCATAATGTCTTCGAGGTTCATCTACAGTATAAGATGAGTCAGTGCTTTGTTGCTTTTTATGCCTGAGCAATCCAACTGCTACCATTATTACAACTCCTGGGGATATTTGCCAAAAAGGATGAGAAAACTGCCTGGAGAGGGAAACAGGTGAGCTTGGGGAGTCTCAGATGTGAATTCAAAGTTGACATTCTCCCAGCATGAGTCTGTGATTCTGTGCAGCTCACACCCCTGATCTGGCCTCAGTTTTCTTAACAGTCAAATAAGCTAATGATTCCTATTTTGCAAAGTTATATTTAATTTTTTTAATTTAAAATATTGTGATAACATATACATAATAAAACTTACCATTTTTACTTTTTTTTCTGAGTTGGAGTCTTACTCTGTCGCCCAGACTGGAGTGCAGTGGCATGCTCACAATCACCGCAGCTTCGACCTGCTGGGCTCAGGCCATCCTTCTGCTTCAGCCTTCCAAGTAGCTGGAACTACAGGCATGCGCCACCACGCCCAGCTAATTTTTTGATTTATTTTAGAAATGAGGTCTCACCAAGTTGCCCAGACTGGTCTTGAACTCCTGAGCTCAGGCATTCCTCTCACTTCGGCCTCCCAAAGTGCTGGGATTATAGGAGTGAGCCACCATACTTGGCCTATTTTCATTTTTTTAAGAGACAGAATCTTGTTCTGTTGTCCAGGAGGGAGTGCAGTGGCAATCATAGCTCACTGCGAACTCTAACTCTTGGACTCAAGCAATCCTCCTGCCTCAGTCTCCCAAGTAGCTGGGACTACAAGCATACACCAGCATGCCTGCCTAATTTTTTTTTTATTTTTTGTAGAAACGGTTCCTGCTGTGTTGCCCAGGCTAGTCTCCAACTCCTAGTCTCAAGTGAGCCTCTTGTCTCAGCCTCCCAAAGTGCTAGGATTACAGACGTGAGCCACCTTGCCTGGCCACTGCTACAACAATTTTTTTGAGTTGGGATCTTACTCTGTTGCCCAGGCTGGCACCATCACGGCTCACCGCAGCCTTGACATGCTGGGGTCAGGTGATCCTGTCTCAGCCCCCAAGTAGCTGGGACTACAGGTATATGCCACCAAGCCCAGATAATTTTTTGTATTTTTTGCAGAGATGAGGTCTCATCATCATGTTGCCCAGGCTGGTCTCGAACTCCTGGCCTCCAACATAACACTACAGTTTTTTGTTTTTTTTTTTTGAGTCAGAGTCTCACTCTGTTGCTCAGGCCAGAGTGCAGTGGCACACTCACGGCCACCGCAGTCTCGACTGCTGGGCTCAGGCGATCCTTCCCCTTTAGCCTTCCAAGTAGCTGGAAATACAGGCATGCATCACCATGCCTGACTAATTTTTTGATTTATTGTAGAGATGAGGTCTTATCAAGTTGTCTAGGCTGGCCTCAG